>VZQC01015738.1:277444-309856 GCA_009823505.1 Rhizomys pruinosus
GGCAGAAGGAGCTGGTCCCTTTTTCTCCTGCAGCTTGCCTCTCTCATCTGGTGAGTTTGTCTTGCTGCTGTGATCAACCTTTAGGATCCCAGCGTGTACTGAGACCGGCAGATCTCCTGGAATCCATTCGGGCCTTCAGCACTAGATTGGGACTACTGAGACATCCAGCCTTGTGGACTGAGCAGTTCCCTGGATTCTCGGCCTTTCCAGTGTGGTGCAGCTACTGTTGGACTCCTTGAACTTTGTCACGTGAGCAAATCAATAAATTGTATATAGCTATATATTCGTCCTGTTGCTTCTGTTTCTTTAGAGAACCCTGAATAATACACAGGGGAATCCAAGACCCTCTTCTGACCTCCTCGGCATTGCACAACATGGGTGCACAGACCTGCATGCAGACAGTACATTCATACACATACAGAAATAAATAAAAAAAAAATTAAAGAAAAAAAGAAGTGACCAGGTCACGATGGCCTCACCCTCTCAGATGAGAGGTGTGTCCTCAGAACAGAGGCAGTTGTCCCCTGAATGCGACACCAGGCCAAATGACACACCTTGAGAGTGGAGGTATCATCAGCAGACACCTAATCTGTGGGTACCTCAAACTAGACTTCCACGCACCAAACCAGTAACCAATGAATTTCTATTGCCTATAACAGAGTTCAAGGCCACTGAGATACCTTGTATACAGAAGCCCAAATGGGCAAGGACACTCACTCTTTTTGAAATGTTGCTCAATTTTAGTATCCCAATCACAGAACTTTTTCTGCACTTGGGTGAACAGGCGGCTCTTCCCTTCTGATATGGTTTCTTGAGCTTGTAACCAAAGTAGTGATGTCCTTGTTGAGGCATTAATTTTCTGTGAAGAAGGAGATATCACAAACATACAGATGTAGTTGAAGGGGGTGAACCAATTCTTTCTCACAAGACACGTGGAATAAAGGGGAAACTGCCTTTTGCATCAGAAAATCCCTCCTGTCCTTTCTCCAACTCTGGGAGCCAAGTCTGTCCTGTCAGAGAGTGAAATGAGTATGCTTTCTAGGCCCCGAAAGTTCCACTCTCCACTAGTGTGGGCAGGACGTTATGCAGTCAGTCCTGGGGGGTCAGAACAGAGGAGCACCATACACATATCCTTCTGCGGACAGTGATGGAGGATTCTCCCACCACGGGTCACAAGCCGCACTCACCTCGATCAGAAAGAGCGTTCTTTCGCTGTCGTCCTCGGGAACGTCCACCCCGAACTTCTGCAGCTCTTCACTTGCATGCTGGTGACTCTCCTTTATTTGATTTTCCAAAAGTGGCAGAGATTTCTGAAGTAGAAAGAGATGGACAGGACACAGAAATATGGTTTGGGAATGAGCAGGAGCCTGCACTGAGGCGTGGCTGGGACGCAGGTGTCACATCCCCACATCCTCTGAAGACTTCCCTGGGGCAGAGCAGCCCTTTAGAGCCATTCCTTTCATCCAGCTGTGCCCACACACCCGACCTGCACACAGAGCCCCACAACCTGCCCATTGCATGTGCTCCTATTGAAGCCACCCAGGGCTGTTCCTTCTGTGTCAGGGACACACCATCTCTGCAGGGAAACCCCACAGGTCACCTGTCCAGTAGGTTCTGAGACAGGAAGTGCTGGACCAACATGAGAGCCCTTAGCTCCTGTGCTCCTTCAACAGATAAAAAGCTCCCGAGGACTCCTGTGCCCAAGCAGGGTTGCTAACTGCTCAGCTGCCCTAGGCTGAGGCAGGTGAATTCACTAAGAACAGGCCTCTAACCATGAAGAAGGCCAGAAAGAGTCACCCTCAAGTCGTGGTGACCTCACGTGGCCCTGCATGCCACCTGCCTGTGGGAAGAACTTGAACACCAGAGCCCAGGGACCAAAATGTCTGCCAAGTCTCTCCGCCCAGGAGCCCCTCAAACAGGCCTGGTGTCTAAATCCATGTGTGCTGGCCAAGTGGAGAGCTGTGATCCCAACTGGAGACTCCACCAGGTCAGAGGGAAGTGAGCACAGCTTCTCTGTGGAGAGCCGTCTTCCCCCTCCCATGCTCACCCACACAGAAGGGCTCCAAGAAGTATGACTCATAGCACAATGCCACCCAGGGTCTGACGGTGACAGCCACAGGACCCGGCACCAAAACTGTCTGATGCTGGAGTCACCAACTCCCACACACAACAGATTTCTAAGCGTAGAAATCTCAAAAAGCTTCCATGTGCCCAGGTTGGTCCCCAGTCCCCACTCAGCTTGATGTCAGGACCCTCTCATAGACACACAGATGCTTTGTGCTTACACGAATGTGTTCCATGAGCTCACTGGTCAGTCTCTCTGCCAGGGAAGGGCACTGTGGCCTTCCCATCCTCCAGAAGAATGCTGACAGAAAATGGGAGAGACAATTCCATCAGACATAGCCAATGGGCCCCATATAAGAGTGCTCAGATACTGAACCATCCTTGCTAGCTCATGTTAACTATTGTCTTTAAAATACTCACACTGATTTGATCCCTACCGAATACACCACAGGTATGGTGTATTTTTGAGACAGGGTCTCCCTGTAGCCCCAGCTGGCCTGGAACTCACTCTGTAGACCAGGCTGTCCTTGAACTCACAGAGATCCACCTGCCTCTGCCTCCCGAGTGCTAGGATTAAAGGTGGGTGCCACCATGTCTGGCTTAAAGATGGTTCTTAGCCACCATGTGTGTGCTGGGAATCGAACCCGGGTCCTCTGCAAGAGTAGTTGGTGCTCTTAACCACTGAGCCATCTCTCCAGTCCCCACAGGTATGTTTTGATTTTTTTTGGTCTTTTCTAGACAGGGTCTCCCTGTAGCCCCAGCTGTCCTGGAACTCACTCTGTAGACCAGGCTGGCTTTGAACTCACAAAGATCCGCCTGCCTCTGCCTCCCAAGTGCTAGGATTAAACGCCCGGCTAGGTATGTTTTAATAGTACACATTCACCCTTCCATATGTAGTACACATGAGTACCCATACACAAACATACATGCATACAATACTTGGATGTACAATACACTTAAAAATATAAGCAACACATAAATGTCTAGGACTTTATACAAATTCCCTCAGAGCTGTGTGTACAAGGGAAAGCAGAAACGGTGCCTGGGCCTAAGAAAAGACCTCATCCTCATGACTTCAGCCGCAGGGAGGAGCCGGCCTTCCAGTGCTGCTGGGTCTGTTATTGCACCACTAGAGGAGGCAGCAGGGAGGTGGAGCTGCTGTTCCCTGTCAGTAACAGGCAACCCTGCCTGGACTTCAGATTCCACACTGGTTAACAGACTTTTGAGAAGGCTCACTGGGTAAAGGGTCTCCTTTCAAACCTGAGTTCCACCCCCAGAATCAACATGCTAGAAGAAGAACTTAAGCCCACATTTTCCACTGCCCTCCAAGTGGGCACCAGGGCACACACACACATACAGATACACACACAGACACACAGACACACATACAGACAGACACATACACACAGACACACACACATACACGCACACACATACACGCACACACATACACACATACCCACACATACAGACACACAGACACACACATACCCACACATACAGACACACACGCATACACATACAGACACACACACACACACATATACAGACAAACACATGCACATACAGACACACACACATACACACAGACACACACATACACACAGACACACACACAGACACACATACAGACACACGCACACACACATACAGACACACACACACACATATACAGACAAACACATGCACATACAGACACACACAGACACACACACATACACACAGACACACACATACGCACAGACACACACACATAGACACACATACAGACACACGCACACACATACACATACAGACACACATACACACATACCCACACATACAGACATACACACATACCCACACATACCCACACATACAGACATACACACATACCCACACATACACACACACATACATACACACACACACACACACACACACACACACACACACACACACAGTCCTCACTGCATGTGGGCAGCTGGCACAGCTCACCTGAAGTGCTGGTGCTCCTCAAAGAAGGCCTGCTCCCTCTGCAGGGCCTCGGCCAGGCTCAGCTGATCCTGGATGTCCTGCTGGCCCCGGCACCTGACGATCATGTAGCCCTTCTTCAGGTGGCACACGAGGTTCTGTACCACATCAACCACCTTGTCTTCCGTCCCTCTGTCCACCAGATCCGGCTTGGTCAAGATCCCTGTGGGACAGCAATTTAGAACTCAGGATGCTCACTGCCCGCAGACCGCAGGAAGCAGAGTTCTCACCTCACCACCAGCTTCCCAGACCTTCCCCCCATTCTTGGACAAGGCACAGTCTCTACAGAAACCATGCAAGGTGGGACCATCAACAGAGACACCCACAGGTGGCTGGGGTAGACAGTGACCTCCCTCCTCCAGCCACAGGCTCCTCCCCACAGCCACCAACCAGAGACAAAGCTTAGGGCCTCCCCTACTCCTGCAGGGACCTTCCCACAGATCCACCTCCAGTGAGACTCGACAGACACCATTTCCTTCGGACCCCTTCCCTGTGTCTGGCTCTGTGGGGCCTTTCTGAACAGGAAGACAGGGTCACGAGGCCACCAGTGGCCCAGGGTCAGATGCAGCTCACTTCCTCTGGCCTCACTGTGTTCCTGAGTGTGAGCCCAGCCTGCTGCACCTGGACTCAGGGAAGACCTTCCCCTGATACCCACACACTGCTGTCAGATCCCCTGTTCTCACTTATGGTCCTGTCCCCTTCAGGGTCCACCTCCTGAGCCATGCTCAGGGCCTCCGTGGTAGCAATGTCCACGTTACTGGGGACCACCACCAGGTTGATGGTCTCCTGCTTTTGGATGTATTTCCTGATGAGTCGCTTGATCTGCAAGAAATGACCTGGTATGAGTCCTGTGCATGGGGAAGAGAGGGAGAAGGAGATGGTCCCGACCTGCTCACTTCAGGGCCGGGGCTCCATGGATGTTTCCCCCAAAGAAGTGAGGATGGACTGCTCTCTCTGCCTCACTGTCTCCATGGTGGACATGGTGAGTCCTGGCCTTCCCATCTTCCTCCTGCACAGGGCTTCTCCTCACACACAGCTCTGACTGTATCATCACCAATGCCCCCTGCATCCCAAGGCAGGTCAGAGTGGGATCTGGAGTCTCACCTGGTCTCCGATGTCTGCAGGCTGGTTTCCCATGGCCACCCTGGTGATCCCAGGCAGTTCAATCAGAGTCAGATCCGGGACATGGGGGGAGCTGGCCTTCAGATTAATGAGCTCACTGCCTATCCCCAGCCCTTGCCCAGCGATAGAGTTCTGGGCTAGAAAGAGGAAAAGTCCAGTGCAGTTTTGGGCTGTGTCTATGTCACTTCAGAGACTCCTGAAAGGATGTGCTTTGGATGGGAAGACCCCTCTAAACAATTGTTTACTAAAAGTGACCCAGGAATCCTCTGCCCCTCAGAGCAAGAAAAGGCTATGCCATGTACTCTGTGCCCGACTGCATGAACATAGTGCTGCCTGTCATAACTTTGTAGCACGGAGCACCCAATCAGGGCATGTGTGTTACCAAGGATGGAAGGCAACACTGAACTGTACATGGGTAGGCAGAAAAGGCTAAGCTTGCCTTTGCTTTAGAGAAATGTCTCTCAGAGACTGTACGGTTACAATGAACTGCTTCCTGCTTGGCTTGAGATCCTGTTTTCTGTTCAGAGTACCTTCTATAGAAGACTGGTTTCCTGTTGGGAAGATCTAGAAACTTTAGAGGTGATACCTGATTGGAGGAAGTAGGTCCCCAGGGTGACCATCAGTGTCTTTGTCTTGAACTTGACTTATTTTTAACAGAGAGTCAGACAGGCAGGTTTATTGTTCACACATAAAAATTCACAGAACCTAACTATCTCTAGTGATGCAGCCAATGTCTGGAGTCAGGATCCACTCACAGAGAGTGGGTAAATATAGCTGGAAGCCTGTCGCAGGTCCAATTTTCCAGTTCCCAGGAAGCCACCATGTCCACATTAAGTGGTGGGGAAGGACTTGAGGGGTTCTAGCTCTGTAGCAGATGCTCCTTGGGAGCCGTATTTTCCTTTAGTGAGAGAGGCTAGCTGGTCACAGCCTCTGCTGTGCTTAGCCAGGTCAATCAAGGTGCTGGACAGGCAATGGCCACCAAGGTCAGAGCCAGGCCAGAGGCGGGAGACGCGGTCACTGGAAGAGTCCCTGTTACTAGAGCTCATGTGTATTGAGGTGTGTTGGAGACCAGCATTTATTGGTCTGCCTAGAGTTTGTTTTTGTTTTTTTTTCTCACTCTTCTGAGGTTTTTATGAGGCTTAGCTTTTCCTTCCAGACTCTGTGGGTCTTGTTCCTGATTGGTGAGGCCTTCAGGCTCCAGGGAGTTGTTTACATCCTGGTGCTCCCTTGTAACGTAAGCACTCCACTGTCAGGACTTACACGGCAGTGCCTCCATCTTGTTTTCTTATTTTTTGGTGTATTTATTTATTGCTTTTCTGTAGTGCCTGCTTTTTTCTTTTTTTATTTATTATTTTTAAGGGATTCACAATATAAGAGCACAGTGGTTTTCAGATCACATTGACATTGCTTAGTTTGCCATACAATTAGGTAATTGATGCTAGCATCCAAAGATGAGGAATACCATTTGTCGTTTGTTTTTCTGGGACTGTGTTACTTCACTCAGCATGATGTCTTCTAGCTCCAGCCATTTATCTGCAAAGCTCACGATGTCATCTTTCTTTACTGCTGCATAGAACTCCATTGTGTAGATGTACCACATTTTCTCTATCCACTCGTCAGTTGAGGGGCACTTGGGTTGGTTCCAGCTCCTTGCTATTGTGAAGAGAGCTGCAATAAACATGGCCGTGCATGTAGCTCTGCAGTAAGATGAGTCTTGTGACTATATGCCCAGGAATGGTAAGGCTGGGTCAAGTGGCAAGTTCATTCCAAGTCTTCCAAGGGTTCTCCACACTGCTTTCCATAGTTTACATTTCCACCAGCAGTGGATGAGTGTTCCCCTTTCCCCACAACCTCTCCAGCACTTGGTATCATTTGTTTTCTTGATCCTAGCCAGTCTTATTGGAGTAAGATGATATCTTAAAGTGGTTTTAATTTGCATTTCCTTGATTATTAGCCATGTTGAACACTTCTTAAGATGTTTCTCAGACATCTCTAATTCCTCACTTATGAAGTCTCTGTTCAGCTCTTTGTTCCATCTATTGAGTGGTTCATTTTTTTTCTTTCTTCTTTGTTTTTTGAGTAGTTTATATATTCTGGAAATCAATGCTTTGTCAGATATATCTGTGGTGAATCTTATTTTTTGTTGTAAGTGTTCACTACAGTCTTATATATTCTTCAAGGCCCCTTCTGGGGCATGCACTTCTTTCTCTTTGCCAACAAGAGGAAGAAGACTATCCACCCCCTGTCCCTGTCAACATGACCGCAGGATCATAGGACAAAGAGTTCATAGAATAAATTCTTTCAAGCTGTGAGACAAAGCGATCCTTTGACCCATAAGTTGCTCTGTTGAGCCTTTTGTTACAGCAATGCAGAAGTGACAAGCACAGAACCCCTTCTGTCCGGGAGTCCTGGGTCACAGCATGTTTGGAGCAGACTTTCTTCTCTATGATGGAGAGACAAGGCCCTGATATCATGACTCAGCACTTCTCTGCCTGGACCAGAACTGTCTGCAGAGACCTTGTGAGGGAACCCAGCCTGAACCAGGGTTGAGCTGAGCAGAAACAGATGTTTCTCCTCAGGCACTCATGTCAGTGTCAGAGGGGGGCCATGTGTGTACAGCGAAGAAGAGTGAAAGCCCGGGTGATCCTTCAAATGCAGCTGGGCATTCACATCAGGTGAGTTCATCCTGAGCAGGAAGAGCCCTGCTGTCTGCTCAGAGATCCCATTCCATTCCTCGCTCTCAGGGATCAGAAGCAAAGAGGTGGCATTTCATGGAGTGGTCAGCTGATGCAGTCCTGCTCTGCAGCCATAACGTTTTGGGATTGTTCTTCTGACTAACAATGTATGTAATACATTTGCAATGCGTTTCTACACCTGAGGCTCAGGGAACAATGCAGAAGGGAGGAAAGACTCTAAAAGCCAGAGGGACAAGTTGCCTACTGCCTGTGTGGCGCCCCCTGTAATCCCAGCATGCTGGAGGCAGAGGTAGGCAGATCTCTGTGAGTTCAAGGCCAGCGTGGTCTACATACTGAATTCCAGGGTAGCTGGGGCTATAGGGAGACCCTGTCACTAGAAAGAAAAAAGATACCTGCTGCTAGCTAATGCGTTCTAGACTTGACAGGGAAGCCACACCAATGAACCCTTCTGCATATGGTCGTCTAACAAGATCTGCATAATGGGAAACAGTCCATATACCAAGGTGGACAGCAGTGTCCCAGGGGCCCCCTCACCATGAGGAGCTACAGGCCATCAATGGGTGCTAACGGAGGAAGAATCAGTTTTCCTCAGGGACAAGCTCTCTGAGAGGTTGCTGAATGTCAAGTGGGCAGACCAACAGACACAGGTACACGGAAGCACTACTAACTGGACTCGGTGCTTTACATGTGTCTACTTATTAATGTCTGTGTGTGTATATAACAATAATAATCAAAGAAGAGGACGAGAAATTGAAAGGGAGTTGGGGGACATGGAAGACTTGGAGAGGGACCAGGAGGGATGGAAATAATACCAATAAAATACTCATATGTGAAATTCTCAAAGATAAAGTATATTTTAAAAGAATGTACACGGGATATGCAAACTGCATGCTTAACAGTGTTTGTGTGTGTTCCAGTGGCCATGCAGTGGAGATGAGTGTTAAATGGTGACGTTCAAGAGCACATGAAGCCGAGGGCTCCTAACATGGAAGGACCAGGAAGCAGAGAATGGAGACAGGCAGAGGGACCCCATGCAGTACTTAATCAGAATGATGAACAACCATGGACACTTACCTTTATTGATTTCCTTTTCAACCTGTGAAGGATCTGATATCTCCACCTCAACATTCTTATAAGTGACCTTGCCTCTCCATTCCTGTTCCTTCCAAAGCCTCTTCAGCTTCAGCACCAGAGGGCATCTGGTAACAATGCCTAGGAGACAGGAGCCATGTCAGTCCTGAGCTCCGCTGGAAAGTCCTCCACCAAGACTTAGTTGCCTTGATCATAATGTTTTATCACAGCAACAGAAAAGTAATGAATACACACCTCTGAAGCACATGCACTGCCCCAATGCCTATTCTCGTGATGGTGTTGGATAGCAAGTCTTATGAGAGGTAACTTAGGTTGACACAACTCATGTGAGACTGCAAAGGCGAACCCAAATCACTGTGATTTGTGCTCTAATGAGAGGAGATGAGTATGCTTGTGGTCATAGCACTCAGAATTGTAAGGGGAGAGATCTCTATTGTGTAAGCCAGGGATCCTGGCAAACCATCGGCTCTCACCACTGCCCCTGGGGAGGGCCACTCCAGACAGGGCTTCCAGCACGGAGCTCTTCCTGAGCTCTGGTCCCCGATGACGGCAATAGCAGGCAGGGCCAGGTCCTGCTCCACACCCAGGGCCTGCAGGGAGTCTACGAGGTCAATGCAGGGGCGCATCGTCTCCTCGTACTGTCTGCACAGGTTGTTCTCGGACTCCTGGAAGGGGTAAAAGGAAGTTGTGTCATGTTCCATAGGAAGTACTCCATCGGAGATGGCCAACTTGTAGAAGGACAGTCCACACACAAAATCCTCAAAAGACAGTGAGAAGTGGACAAAAATAGTAGAAGAAAGAATAAGCACAGATTCCTCAATCTTTTTTCATAAATATCTTCTTTTTTCTTATTTATTTATTTTATGTGTATGAATGTACTGTCTGCATGTAGGTTTGTGCACCCATGTCATGCAGTGACACAGAGGTCAGAAGAGGGCGTCGGATTCCCCTGGAACTGCAGTTCTCCTGGAATTGGAATTACGGACAGTTCTCAGCCACCATGTGGGTGCTGGGGATCGAACCCTGGTCCTCTGCAAGAGCAGTCGGCACTTTTAACTGTTAGGCCATCTCTCCAGCCCAGATTCCTCAATCTTAATGACAATCATAACCCCCAAAATTCTAAGACATTCAACACATGTGTACACATGATAAATTATACCAAGTCCATTAGGATAAATTTTTTTCACAAGTGGTTAAAAACCAAAGATAGTAAAAAGTAATCAGAACGTGGCTGGAGTGATGGCTGTTCTTGCAGAGCACCTGGGTTCAGTTCACAGCACTCACATGAGATGGTTCACAACTACCAGTAACTATAGTTCCACATGACCTGACACCCTCTTCTGGCCTTCTTGGCAAGCAGCATGCACTTGGTACGCTTATCTGACGGCCTCTTCTGCCCTCTACTGGCACTGCATGACACTCCTGCACTTCTATGCTTGCAGGTAATAACACGAGGATTGATGCATAAATCACCTTGGTGGAGTGACAGTGGTGGTGGGATGCTTTGGGGCTCATGTGTCCCTAAAGCAAAAATCTGGCCATTGTTCTATAATCACTGAGGTGCTATGGAGGTTTATATATTTTGTATTTTGTGATATTTATTAATTTGGACAGGATGAGAGTTTACATTAGTGGTAAATGTCAGGCAGGGTGCTGATCACTTTTGTACAGAGTCTCTATAACCTCATCCTTACAACTGAACAGTTAGGTACTACTATATTATTACTATATTATTATTATTATTATACCTTACAGTACAGATTAGAAAACTCAAGACTTGCAGGGTCCAAGCAATTTAGCCAACTTGTGACAGTTAGTTTGGGACCCAGACAAAGCAACTCTTTCTGCCTACTTGTTTTAAAAACATTTTTAAAGAATATTTATTTTATTTTACATGAATGATTGTTTTGTTCACATGTGCCTCCAGAGGCCAGAACAGGGCATTAGAGCCCTGGAACTGGAGGTACAGGTGGTTGTTAGCCACCTTGTAGGTGCTGGCTAACACAGTGGGTCTGAGTCCCTCAAGCCCGGCACCCCCAGGGTCACAGCCTGACATGAGAGAGCACTAGAGAGAAACGGAAACAGGGATTTAAGGAGACGGTGGCCCTTCTCCATTTCCATGACCTCAACTCTGTTGTTCATATTGGTTGAAAAAGTCTTATGTGTCAACTAGGACAATGGAGACAACCTGCATCAGGAAGGCAGCCCTAGTCTGTCACAGGAAATGACTACATATCGTGCTGAGCACAAGCAAGTGCTTCAGTGACTCTAGTCCACAGTCATGTGCTGCAGATCCCACCATGCACATGGAAAGCCCACTGCTAAGGGGTCTCCCAACACCCAAGGGCTGACGGCTAGCAGGATCAGTGCTGGATTGTGGGCCCCGTGAATCCATTATGGCTAACTATAAGAGAGCTGGCTTCTTTCCCCCATGACCTTCTAGTAGATTTTACCCCCGAAAACCTAGAAGGCAGGCAGGAGACGAGAGCCGCTCCCACTGCCCCCCCACACACACACATCGGGGAGTGTAGCTTGAAGAGTGGCATGCCCAAGCCCAAGCCCTCCTGAGGCAAGTCCACCCCGTCCTCTGGAGGCGAGTGGCACAAGCCGTAAGCTTATCTCGGGGGCTACTTACGCTTCTCCTCTGTCCCACCCACCAACTGGTCAAAGAGCCCAATGAAAGTATATTCAAGTGCTTAAAACCCTGCAATAAATGAGTTTTGCTCCCTGATGCAACTCCCAGGTCTCTTTCTTTGGACCTGTTTGGGTTTACTGGGGACTGCTCCACTCCCTCCCACTTCCCTCCACAGCCAGGCACCACTGTCATACCTAGGGCCATGAGGCTGGTGTCCTGGGAGGCTGGAACCTCATGGCATGGACGAGGCCAATGCTGGACCAAGTGCAGGTCTGAGTCCTGCCAGAACCACATTAGGAAAATAGACACCATGTGGCTTTCCCCCAAGGAGGGGACATCTCAGTTAGACCTTGAGGAGTTGCGCCCGGCAACCAAGCCATGGGGTGGACTGGACATAGCACACAGCATGCCCAGGACCCAGGGCCCAGTCAGTCTTTAATGCTGGCTCCCTGACCACATTCAGTGAAAGAGAAAGGCTCATCATGGGATGCACCTTCCCCCACACCGTGAGCAGCAGGCCTAGATCTGTCCCTTGTTCCAGAAACGATGTGTAAGCCACTCCATCAACACACTCAGGACAGCAGACTCCGCCCTCATCTCTGGCGGACACTGCTCCCGTCCCTGTGGACAGTGGCTCTGAAGCAGCAACTCACCATTGCCTGGCTCTCCTCTGCCCTGTCAGTGCGTTTAATTTGGAGCTCATGAGCTGGTGTGCAAGTCAGGTTGAGCTTTCTGATTTTTGGTGTAGGAGACATCATCCAATTGGACTTTGGGATGACGCGAAGGTTGAACTTGGAGGCATCTGGAAGGCTTCCCTCCGGTTTCTGGCCCTTGGCTAGGGAAAACAACGCAGGCATCAGTACACACCACCTCCCTCCTTCCCTGCCCCCCACGGGGTCTGTGCTTCCCAGCAGCACTGCCATGTCATCCCTAAATCTGGAAAGAGACAGAGGGGCACGTGGATTCTGTGGGGTGGGAGGGAGATCAGGGAAGGGAAGTCTGTCAATTTAGAAATTCCTTCAAGATACAACTCTGCATCCCCTATCTTTGGGAAGGTCTCATGTTCCCAAACGGTCCTGGGCTCCAGAATAAAGACCATGTTTATTGGTCCATTGCTAGCTCAGGTGGCCACACTGGACCATCAGGTGCTTTCACAGGTTACCAGGGCTGGTCTCCCATGAGCAGGCGGTACGAGAGGCCAGTGGGAACAGACCAAGGGGGTCAGTTCCCTTCCTACATTTCCTGGCATCTAAGGCCTGTGTCCTGTCCACACCACTAGCAGGCCTTGAGGCTCAGTAAGAGAGCACTATCCACGGTGGTGCTCACCACTGTGCTCCCTCAGTGCCCTGGGCAACATCCAGGGTGGTGCTCACTACTGTGCTCCCTCAGTGCCCTGGGCAACATCCAGGGTGGTGCTCACCACTGTGCTCCTCAGTGCCGGGCCAACATCAGGGAGTGCTCACACTTGTCCTCCGTGCCTGTGGCAACATCCAGGGTGGTGCTCACCACTGTGCTCCCTCAGTGCCCTGGGCAACATCCAGGGTGGTGCTCACCACTGTGCTCCCTCAGTGCCCTGGGCAACATCCAGGGTGGTGCTCACCACTGTGCTCCCTCAGTGCCCTGGGCAACATCCAGGGTGGTGCTCACCACTGTGCTCCCTCAGTGCCTGGGCAACATCCAGGGTGGTGCTCACCACGGCGCTCCCTCAGTGCCTGGGCAACATCCAGGGTGGTGCTCACCACTGTGCTCCCTCAGTGCCCTGGGCAACACCCAGGGTGGTGCTCACCACTGCGCTCCCTCAGTGCCCTGGGCAACATCCAGGGTGGTGCTCACCACTGTGCTCCTCAGTGCCTGGGCAACCTCCAGGGTGGTGCTCACACTGTGCTCCCTCAGTGCCCTGGGCAAGATCCAGGGTGGTGCTCACCACTGTGCTCCCTCAGTGCCCTGGGCAACATCCAGGGTGGTGCTCACCACTGTGCTCCCTCAGTGCCCTGGGCAACATCCAGGGTGGTGCTCACCACTGGCTCCCTCAGTTCCTGGGCAACATCCAGGGGGTGCTCACACTGTGCTCCCTCAGTCCCTGGGCAACATCCAGGGTGGTGCTCACCACTGTGCTCCCTCAGTGCCCTGGGCAACATCCAGGGTGGTGCTCACCACTGCGCTCCCTCAGTGCCCTGGGCAAAACCCAGGGTGGTGCTCACCACTGCGCTCCCTCAGTGCCCTGGCAACATCCAGGGTGGTGCTCACACCTGCCCTCCCTCAGTACGCATGGGGAACACCAGGGTGGTGTTCACCACTGTGCTCCCTCAGTGCCCTGGCAACATCCAGGGTGTGCGTTTTTGACACCACTGGCTCCTCAGTGCCCTGGGCCAACATCCAGGGTGGTGCTCACTCACTGTGCTCCCTCAGTGCCTTGGGCAACATCCAGGGTGGTGCTCACCACTGCTGCTCCCCCAGTCCCTGGGCAAAACATCCAGGGTGGTGCTCACCCACTGCGTCCCTCAGTGCCCTGGGCAACATCAAGGTGTGTGCTCACCACTGTGCTCACTCAGGGCCCTGGGCAACATCCAGGTGGTCATGCTCACCACTGTCGCTCCCTCAGCGTGCCCTGGGCAACACCAGGGTGGTGCTCACATCTGTCGCTCCCTCAGTGCCCTGGGCAAACCCGGGTGGTGCTCACCATGCCATCCTCAGTGCCCTAGGCAACACCCAGGTGGTGCTCGACCATCTGTGCTCCCTCAGTGCCTGGTGCAACACCCAGGGTCGTGCTCACCTACTGTGCTCCTCAGTGCCCTCGGCACCATCCAGGGTGGTGCACACCATCTGTCGCTCCCTCAGTGCCCTGAGCAACATACAGGTGTGTGCTCACCAAGTGCACCCCTCAGTGCCCTGGGCGAAACAACCGGGTCGTGCTTCACATCGTGCTCCCTTCAGTAGCCCTGGGCAAACCAGAGTGTGTGCTCAACACTGCGCTTCCCCGTGCCCTGGGCAACACCCACGGGTGGTGCTCCCACTGCGCCCCTCAGTGCCCTGTGGCAACACCCAGGGTGGTGCTAACCACTGCGCTCCCTCAGTGCCATGGGCAAATCAGGGGTCACCATTCTCCAGTCCGGGAATCGGAGGTGCTCACTACTGCGCTCCCTCAGTGCCCTGGCGAACATCCAGGGTGGTGCTCACCACTTGCTCCCTCAGTGCCCTGGGAAACATCCCAGGTTGGTGCTCACCATGTGCTCCCTCGTGCCCTGGGCAACATCCAGTGGTGTGCTCCCCACTGGCTCCCTCAGTGCCCTGTGCAACATCCAGTTGGCTGCTCACCACTGTGCTCCCTAAGTGCCTGGGCACACCCAGGGTGGTGCTCACCACTGCGCTCCCTCAGTGCCCTGGGCAACGTCAGGGTGTGTGCTCACCCATTTGCTCCCTCAGTGCCCTGGTCAACATTCCCAGGGTGGTGCTCAACCACTGTGCTCCCTCAGTGCCTTGGGCAACATCCAGGGTCGTGCTCACACTGTGCTCCACTCAGTGACCCTGGGCAACATCCAGGGTCGTGCTCACCACTCGCCTGCCCTGAACACATGCTACCACTGTCTCGTGCCCTGGGCAACACCCAGGGTGGTGCTCACCACTGCGCTCCCTCAGTGCCCTAGGCAACACCCAGGGTGGTGCACACCACTGCGCTCCCCTCGTGCCCTGGGCAACACCCAGTGGCTGCTCAACACTGTGCTCCCTCAGGTCGCCCTGGCAACATCCAGGGTTGTGCCACCACTGCGCTCCTCAGTGCCCTGGGCATCCAGGTGTCTTGCTCAACCACTGCGCTCCCTCAGTGCCCGGGCAACACTCCAGGGTGGTGCTCCCCACTGCGCTCCCTCAGTCCTGGGCACACCCAGTGGTGCTCACCACTGGCTCCCTCAGTGCCCTGGGCAACATCCCAGGTGGTGCTCACCACTGTGCTCCTCAGTGCCCTGGGCAACATCAGGGTGGTGCTCACCACTGCGCTCCTCAGTGCCCTGGGCAACACCCAGGGTGTGCTCACCACTGCGCTCCCTCAGTCCCTGGGCAACATCCAGGGTCGGTGCTTCACCCTTGCGCTCCCTCAGGCCTGGGCAACATCCAGGTTGGTGCTCACCACTGTGCTCCTCAGTGCCCTGGGCAACATCAGGGTGGTGCTCACCACTGCGCTCCCTCAGTGCCCTGGGCAACACCCAGGGTGGTGCTCACCACTGCGCTCCCTCAGTGCCCTGGCAACATCCAGGGTGGTGCTCACCACTGCGCTCCCTCAGTGCCCTGGGCAACATCCAGGGTGGTGCTCACCACTGCGCTCCCTCAGTGCCCTGGGCAACACCCAGGGTGGTGCTCACCACTGCGCTCCCTCAGTGCCCTGGGCAACACCCAGGTGGTGCTCACCACTGTGCTCCCTCAGTGCCCTGGGCAACACCCAGGGTGGTGCTCACCACTGCGCTCCCTCAGTGCCCTGGGCAACACCCAGGTGGTGTCACTACTGTGCTCCCTCAGTGCCTGGGCAACACCCGGGTGTGCTCACCACTGCGATCCTCCGTGCCCTGGGCAACACAGGGTGGTGCTCACACTGCGCTCCCTCAGTCCCTGGGAAAACATCCAGGGTGGTGCTCACCACTGCGCTCCCTCAGTGCCCTGGCAACATCCAGGGTGGTGCTCACCACTGCGCTCCCTCAGTGCCCTGGGCAACATCCAGGGTGGTGCTCACCACTGTGCTCCCTCCGTGCCCTGGGCAACATCCAGGGTGGTGCTCACCACTGTGCTCCCTCAGTGCCCTGGGCAACATCCAGGTTGGTGCTCACTACTGTGCTCCTTCAGGCCATGGGCAACATCCAGGTTGGTGCTCACTACTGTGCTCCTTCAGGCCATGGGCAACATCCAGGTGGTGCTCACTACTGTGCTCCTTCAGGCCTGGGCAACATCCAGGTGGTGCTCACACTGTGCTCCTCTCAGTGCCTGGGCAACATCCAGGTTGGTGCTCACCACTGGCTCCTCCGTGCCCTGGGCAACACCCAGGGTGGTGCTCACCACTGCGCTCCCTCAGTGCCCTGGGCAACACCCAGGGTGGTGCTCACCACTGCGCTCCCTCAGTGCCCTGGGCAACACCCAGGGTGGTGCTCACCACTGCGCTCCCTCCGTGCCCTGGGCAACATCCAGGGTGGTGCTCACCACTGCGCTCCCTCAGTGCCCTGGGCAACATCCAGGGTGGTGCTCACCACTGCGCTCCCTCAGTGCCCTGGGCAACATCCAGGGTGTGCCACCACTCGTCCCTCGAGCGCCTGGGCAACATCCAGGTGGTGCTCACACTGTGCTCCCTCGTCCCTGGGCAACATCCAGGGTTTGCTCACCACTGGCTCCCCTCGGTGCCCTGGGCAACACCCAGGGTGGTGCTAACCACTGCGCTCCCTCAGTGCCTGGGCAACACCAGGTTGGTGCTCACCACTGCCTCCCTCAGTGCCCTGGGCAAATCCCAGGTGGTGCTCACCACTGTGCTCCCTCAGTGCCCTGGGCAACACCCAGGGTGGTGCTCACCACTGCGCTCCCTCGGTGCCCTGGGCAACACCCAGGGTGGTGCTCACCACTGCGCTCCCTCGGTGCCCTGGGCAACATCCAGGGTCGTGCTCACCACTGTGCTCCCTCAGTGCCCTGGGCAACATCCAGGGTGGTGCTCACCACTGCGCTCCCTCGGTGCCCTGGGCAACATCCAGGGTGGTGCTCACCACTGCGCTCCCTCGCCCTGGGCAACATCCAGGGTGTCTCACCACTGTGCTCCTTCAGTGCCCTGGCAACATCCAGGGTGGTGCTCCCACTGCGCTCCCTCAGGTGCCTTGGGCAACATCCAGGGTGTCTCACCACTGTGCTCCTCAGTGCCCTGGGCAACATCCGGGTGGTGCTCACCACTGTGTTCCCTCAGTGCCCTGGGCAACTCCAGGGTGGTGCTCACCACTTGCTCCCTCAGTGCCCTGGGCAACCCAGGGTGGTGCTCACCACTCGCTCCCTCAGTGCCCTGGCAACACCAGGGTGGTGCTCACCACTCCTCCCTCGTGCCCTGGGCAACACCAGGGTGGTGCTCACCACTGCCTCCTCCCGTCATGCCCTGGGCCAACCTCCAGGGTGGTGCTCACCACTGTGCTCCCTCAGTGCCCTGGGCAACATCCAGGGTGGTGCTCACCACTGCGCTCCCTCAGTGCCGGGGCAACACTCCAGGTGGTCCTCACCACTGTGCTCCCTCAGTGCCCCTGGGCACACACCAGGGTGTGCTCACCACTGCGCTCCCTCAGTGCCCTGGGCAACATCCAGGGTGGTGCTCACCACTGTGCTCCCTCAGTGCCCTGGGCAACATCCAGGGTGGTGCTCACCACTGCGCTCCCTCAGTGCCCTGGGCAACACCCAGGGTGGTGCTCACCACTGCGCTCCCTCAGTGCCCTGGGCAACACCCAGGGTGGTGCTCACCACTGCGCTCCCTCAGTGCCCTGGGCAACATCCAGGGTGTGTCTCACCACTGTGCTCCATTCAGTGCCCTGGCAACACCAGGGTGGTGCTCACCACTGCGCTCCCTCGGTGCCCTGGGCAACATCCAGGGTGGTGCTCACCACTGTGCTCCCTCAGTGCCCTGGGCAACACCCAGGGTGGTGCTCACCACTGCGCTCCCTCAGTGCCCTGGGCAACATCCAGGGTGGTGCTCACCACTGTGCTCCCTCAGTGCTCTGGGCAACATCCAGGGTGGTGCTCACTACTGTGCTCCCTCAGTGCTCTGGCCGTCCAGTGCACTGTCACCCTGAGTACACATCACCCATTTGCACCTTGGTCCTGTCTAGAGGAGGCAACCCAGATCTCGCCCCGCCCAGTCTGAAGAGGCTGGAGTACCTCTCAGTCCTTCCCAGCTCTTCCCCACTAGAGACCCCACTGCCCAGAGACCAACAGGGCAGTCTCCCCACATTTCATGACCCCAGGTGTTAATTAAGCACAGACTCCTGACTCCCCTGAAGGCCAGGATCAGGCAGGGGACAAATGACCTGGTGTGGGGGCCTCTCAGGACTCCTACAAAGGCAGGTCTGTACCCACACCTGCCATCCCTGAGCTGGCTGGCTGCCCTTCCTCTCTACATTAGGTAGTAGGTGTTTGGCTGTGACCTCATGTGCCACTGACCAGCTGTGCTGGACATGATCCCAGCGACAGGGGTGGGGACAGACTCAAGAGAGCCCTGGGGGTCTGCCCTGGTGGGGAAGCACCCTCAGCTCAGTTGGAAATACCAGTCGCATGGGGGTAGTATTCAGAGCCCCTAACCATCCCCCCACCCCATAGGTCTAGAATCCACCCTGAGATTCTGTGAGCAGGAACCTTCCCCAGTTTGTGTGGTTTTAAAGTAGCCCTGCCTGGACCCCAGCTCCCTTTCCTCCTGGGAGGTTTCTGCCCTCTGCACCTCTTCAGTTAAACATTATGAATGGAAGTTTGTGGAGCACCCTCATCCTGAACAAAGGTGGGTTCTGACCTCCCCAGGCATCACCTGCGTGGGCACTGCGAGGACACTGGGCAGGTGTATATCTGAACACAGATGCTTCTGTGAGCCCTTCCAGCAGGCTCCTCAAAGCCAGCTCCTACCTACACTTAGGTTCCACCTGGGTCCCCAGGATAATTCTACCCTTAGCAGGAAGCAGAGAACCACAGTGGACTTGGTAGTGAGCTTGCTGCCCACACAGCAGGGGATCTCAGGCTTCTCAGAGCCTCCTGAATCACCGCCTGTCCTACACCTGTAGGAACCCCATCCCGCTTGTAGCCTCCTCCAGAGGAAACACCTGGCTTCCGGGGCTGTTTCAGACTCTTCCGTGGATCCCTAGATGAACCACAACTGAACTGACCCTCCAACCCAGGTGGCCCCTCCTTGCTGTACCCGTTACTAAACAGCACCCAGAAAGAGGCTTGAGTGCACCTATGTGCTCACATCGAACCCCCACTCTTAGAGTCCGCTGGGTGCTGGAGCCTGGATGGAACACTCACCTCTGATCCGAGCAGGACAGGCCCTAGTCCCTGGACCAGGGTAGTGGCTATTTCCAAGGGCTCCTGTTTCTTTAAATAGTGCTGGCTCCATCCCTTCCAGGCAGAAGTGAAATCTGGGAGATCCAGTTCCTGGGAGGCTGCACTAAACTCATTAGTGAAATCTGCCAGAGTCCCTCAGGCCTATGTCCTGAGCTAAAAAACATTTCAGATTTTCTGGCACAACTAAGACCCCCTGGAATATCAACACGGAGGCAGACTCAAGCCTTTCTTTGGATCTGCTGGGGGGCTTGTTCCTCCTAACTATGCTACTCTCCCACACCCACCTCCTCTCAGAGCCTTGAACCAGCCTACCTGTCACTGGTCAGTCCTGCTCCAAAGAGATTCTGGCATGTGATGTTGACAGGAGCCCATCCCCCCGCAGACCTCTGCATCTCCTTCCATTGCTTTGGTCCCCTCAGGCTCAGGGAGGCAGCATCTCCTCCTCAGGGACTGCAGCCTTTCCCCCACCAGCCTCCCCAGTGAGCTGGCAGGGCAGGTGCCAGGCTCCCCTTGTGCCCCAGGAGCAGAGCCCTGCCACCAGGCTGAGAGCAGGTGGGTGGTCACACCAGGCCTACGTTGACAGCAAATGCACTTGGACCAAGCAAAGGTTCTTGGGGCACAAATATTTCAGGGGTTCTAGAAGGAATGGTGGATGGGGAAGGTGGATCCATTGACCACAGGGCCACCCTGTGCTGAGTCAAGTTTTGTTTCTTCTCCCCTGCCCTCGCCTGCCCCGTGCCTGCATTTCCCAGTCAGCTCAGATCAGTTTCAGTTTCATTTCTCTCTCCCAGAAAACAAAACTCTGACTGTGCTGAGAAACAGAAGCTGGTGCCTGGGCTCTGGACCAGGAAGGGGAGGGAGAAGGCAGAGGGAAGAGGGATAAGTGGGCGGGGTTTCAAGACCTGGCAGTGCTGGAGGGGGGGCAGCTGTGTCACCAGTGGCTGTGTGGGCATGGAGGAGGGGCAGCTGTGTCACCAGTGGCTATGTGGGCATGGAGGAGGGGCAGCTGTGTCACCAGTGGCTGTGTGGGCATGGAGGAGGGGCAGCTGTGTCACCAATGGCTGTGTGGGCATGGAGGAGGGGCAGCTGTGTCACCAGTGGCTGTGTGGGCATGGAGGGGGGGCAGCTGTGTGACCAGTGGCTGTGTGGGCATGGAGGAGGGGTAGCTGTGTGACCAGTGGCTGTGTGGGCATGGAGGGGGGGCAGCTGTGTGACCAGTGGCTGTGTGGGCATGGAGGAGGAGGCCGGACACAGCACAGATGGCCTGACAACTGTGGGTGGCTTGGGCAGCACCGGGTCAAGGACCAGCCCTTGGCTCCAGTCACTCTGGGCTCCTGCATGCTGTTTTGCTGATGCCCAGGCAGAGTAGCCACAAACACATACCACCCAGCATCCACCCCAGCTCAGGAAGAGGCCTTAGCTATGGTGAGGAAGAGCCGGGGCCTAGGCTGTGGTGTTGGGGGCTCAGGCTGTAAGGAGACCACACCAAACCCCTGCTCCAGACTAAGAGGACAGCCTCGGGAGGCGCACGGTCTGGCATGGGAGGGGAGCACGGTCTGGCATGGGAGGGCGCCTCCAGGACACACTGGGCCACAAGGAAAGATGGAGCCATCTAGAGAGGCCTAGTTACAGTGGAATGCTCTTGTGTCTTAGCTGCCTGGAGGTTTAGGGAAAGCCCTTCCTTCAAGAAAGAGGGACAGGTGTCAGTGTCCTGGCAGGGGCCTCCCTCCACACTGAGGAGGCCTCTGCTGCTCTCTGGGGGCCCTGCTTTATCCGACTCTAGTGTGCAGAGATTCTCTCTACAGAATGCTCTTAAACCGTGAAGCTGTCAGCTCATGACAGCAGCCACAGCTTCCTCAGCACTGGGGTCCTGTGTGCAGCCTGCAGGCAGCCCATGTCTCATCTAATACCCGTGCTGCATTATAAAGTGGGGGAGTACTGTCTTTGGGGCACAGGAAGAAACTGAGGCTCAGAGGTGATGGCAGCTGTCATCTTCTTGAGAAAAAGTTCTCATAGTATAGCTCTGGCATGTCTAGAATTCACTATGTAGCCTATGCTGCCCTCAAACTCATGGCAATCCTCCTGCCTCAGCCTCCTGAGTTATGGGAGGGTGGCTTCCCAAATCTCAGGGTAGTCTGAGAGGGAGGGTGAGCAGGGGACTAACCCCTTATGGTAGCTGAGAAGCCTGGCTACCAGAAGATGCCCCAGGCTGGGAACCAAATCTCCAGCTCTCTTTCCCCACACCTGTCCAGGGCACTGCAGAGGGAAAAAGTATATAGTTCTCTACTGATTCTGGTGGCCAGGGCCTGCCAGGGTGGAAGTCAGTCCAGCTGCTTGGGAAGAGGAAGTAGCCTGCGGGTCTTAGTAGGCGGGCTACAGGGATAGCCATCCTCGGGGGCATTTGTGACCCTCATTCAGGCAATTGGCAGAGCTGGCCTCCAAACAATCGCCTGTCCTTGGGATCCTGGACATACTCTGGGTATCTTTCAGCTTTTTGCAATCTCCATCTGCTGAAGCCCTGCATCGTTGGCAGGATGCCTATTAACATTGGATACAACAGCAAACAGTAAACACAAACCTTCCTGAGCTCCTGACTCCTAATTGTATCGTTTTAAAAATATTTTATTAGTTTTATTTTATGAGTGTATTGCCTGCGTGTGAATAAGTGCACCCATATGGTACAATGCCCATGGAGGTCAGAAGAAGGCATTGGATTCCCCCAGAAACAGGTTTAGCACCATGTGGGTGCTAGAATCAAACCCAGGTCCTCTGCAAGAGCAGTCAGTGCTCTTAACTGCAGAGCCATCTCTCCAGCCCTTTAATTGTATGTTTTTTTTTTCCTGGTCTTTTTGAGACAGGGTCTCCCTGTAGCCCCAACTGTCCTGGAACTCGCTCTGTAGACCAGGCTGGCCTTGAACTCACAAAGATTCGCCTGCCTCTGCCTCCTCAGTGCTAGGATTAAAGGCGTGCGCCACCACGCCCAGCTCTTAATTGTATATTTTTAAAAGATCCATTAGTTGTTATTTCATCACTCAAAAATGTTGAGTGCTCAGCTCTAAATGGGTCTATGTCACACCCCTCCTCCAAGGCTCAGGGATCATCTCAGAACAGGGAGTGCAAAGATCATAATGGGCCAATGCAGAGAGGACTGCTTTGAACAGTATTTCCCAGACATGACAGGCCTGTCACAGTAGGACCATGTGGTAGAACAGACCAGAAATCAATGAGGAGGGAAGGGGATGGGGCTGGTGTCCCGCTGTCTCCTTCAAGGGCACATGTCCAAAGTCCAGAACACCCTCGCTAGGCCCGCCTCCTAAGAGTTGGGCACCCTCCCAGCAGCAGCAGTCTGGGGAATCCAGTCTTCACCACAGGGATCTCTGGAGGATGCATATGACCCAAACTATAGCAACTGCTAAATCTACTGCAGAGAGTCTAAGCCAAGGCCAATAAGCCCATATCTAGTAGGAAAAGAAAAATCACAGTTGACTTTGTGCAAACTGTGTGCTCTCCATATTAGCTAATGGAATAAAACAAGACAGGTATGGAACTTGAAAAAAGGAACCTAGCACAAACTACATCCCAAGAAAGGTCCCTTATCCTCCAGAGGGTTCTAAGCTGGTGTGTGTGTGTGTGTGTGTGTGTGTGTGTGTGTGTGTGTGTTGTGTGATGTATGGTATATGTGTGCATGGTGGTGTGCATGTGTGGTGTGTGTGTGGTTTGTGGTGTGTGTAAAATGTGTGTGGTTTGTGAAGTGTGTGTGATGTGTGGTATGTGTGGTGTATAGGTGGTATGTGAGGTGCATGTGGTCTGTGATGTGTGTGGTATGTGGTGTGGTGTGTGGTGTGTGAGGTATGTTGGTGGCACTGTTTTGAGAAGTCTTAGAAGGTGTGGCCATGCTGGAGGAATTATATCACTGGGGGCAGGCTTAGAGAGTTTAACAAGCCTTGCAGGCTCCAGTTGCTCTCTCTCAACTTCCTGTGCTCATTGGAAGATGTGAACCTTGGCTTTCTGCTCCAGCCCCTGCCACCATGCCTCCCACCGCAATGGACTCTAATTCCCTGGAACCGTCAATTGTAAAGTCAAATAAACTCTTCATTTTATAAGTTCCCTTGGTCATGGTGGTTTTATCACAGCAACAGAAAGTGACTAGTATACCCACTAAGCCACCTGCCCAGCCCTAATCACCTTATTTTCTTTGAGACAGCGTTTCTCACCAACGCCACAAAACACTGTCAGAGCTGATAGGCCAATGGGCCTCTAGGATCCTGTCTCTGTGGCCCTTTGTGAGAATTTCAGGCATGTGCCACTATGCCCAGCAATTTACGTGGATGTTGGGGTCTGTAACTCAGTTTCTGGTCCTGGGCAGCAGCTATTTTACCCACAACCCCCCCCCCCCAAGGTCTGCTTCCTGGTTTTAAGTTGTCCTGCCAATGTTTGAAACCTTTGTCCACCCATCCTCTACTTAGGATCCACATTCCAGAGACCAGAGCAGCAATCATGTGGGCATGGATGCTCATGGCTTCCCAGACAGCTGGCCTCAGGAAGGAGCTGGAACAGACTCCAGTCAGGGACGTTTGTCCCAGTGATTTTATTTCCTAACCCGAACCACACTAATCATCTGACAAGCTGTATCTGAAAGGATGTCCTTCCTGACTCTGAGCTACATGGCTGTCTTCCGAGAGGAGATCAAGGCCGAGCCACAGTGCCAGTCTCCCTCGTTACCAATCAGTGCCATAAAGCCAGAGCTGAAAGAAAATAAATCCATGGCCTGAGGGGCAGTTTAAGGGCCCAACATGAGGTGACCCAAGATGTTAGTTGTCTAAGACCTTGCTAACTCATTCTCCAGAAGACAAGTGGCAGGAATGAGGATGAGGCAGCAGGTTGAGGGCGCTCTCTGCAGAGCTTGGGAGCACACAGGAGCGCAGAGCCCAGTGCCACTCCACAGGCAGCAAGATACCCTGTTCCCCCACCCTCTGTCCAGCTTTCCCCACAGTGATTCTCTTGTACTCTTTCCTCCTTTAGAAACCTCCATTATTTAAATAGTGGCATAACAACTCCAGGCGCTATGATGTAGTGTAACTACCAACATCTTATTGGTTTACAACCAACCCCAAATCCAAATCAAATATCCCTCAAAGGACTTAAAGGGATCGGACTCCTGAGCTGTTCCTGCTGTCTTTGTCTGTACAAAATGCGTTTCTGGAGGCCCATGTGCTGCTAACTCAGTCCTTTAGGTATGCATCCTTCAATCTGGATCTCTGCCGGCCAGCCGGAGTATCTGTTCTTCGAGTTATCAGAGTGGTTGATCTGTGTAAGAGAGAAGAAGAGAGATTTATTTATCTGCTAATTTTGTTTTATGCATAGGAGTGTTGTTCCTGCATGTATGTAAATGCACCCATGTCATGCAATGCCCTTGGAGGACAGAAGAGGGTATTGGATCCCCTGGAACTGGAGTTATGGACTCACAGCTGCCATGTGGTTGCTGGGATTCAAACCCAGGTCCTTCTGCAAGAGCAGCCAGTGCTCTTAACCACTGTGCCATCTCTCCAGCCCCTCTTCTAAACAAGGTCTTACTCTGTAGTCTAGGCTAGCCTGGAACTCAGGAATTCCCCGTCTCAGCTTCTCAAGTGCATAGACCTGGGCTACCATGCCTAGCTTTGATGTGTTTCTCAATAATACTTCAATGAATCTCTAGAATGTTCCACAATGACCAGAGCTCTTATACAGTCTCCAGCTCAGTTTAGTAGACTAGCCATTAGCCACACTTGGTGAGACTATGTGAGATGCTGCTGTAATCAAGCACTGAATTCCAAACTCTAATTTTGATCCATTTAAAGTTAAACGTGAGGGGCTGGAGAGGTGGCTCAGTAGTTCAGAGCACTGACGGCTCTTGCAGAGGACCTGGGTTCCACTCCCAGCATCCACATGACAGCTAATAACTGTCTATAACTCCAGAGGAATCTGACACCTTCTTCTGATGCTTGTGTGTATTGCATGACATGGGTACACTTACATATATGCAGGTGATACACTCACACACATAAAATAAAAATAATAAAATATTTTTTTAAAAAAATAATAAAAGTAGGGGCTGGAGATATAGCCTAGCGGTTAAGAGCACCGACTGCTCTTGCAGAAGACACAGGTTCAATCCCCAGCACCCACATGGCGGCTGAGAACCGTCTGTAACTCCAATTCCAGGAGAACTCCAGTTCCAGGGGAATCCGACGCCCTCTTCTGACCTCTGCGGCATTGCACGACATGGGTGCACAGACCTACATGCAGACAGTACATTCATACACATACAAAAATAAATAAAATTTTAAATAATAATAATAATAATAATAATAATAATAAAAGTAAACATGAGTTCTTCAGGCAGCTGCTTTGTGGAACAGCACAGCCCTAGGTCTGGCTTCCACATCTGGAGTACGTCTCTGGCTTCTGGCCTCCACATGCACACTTTGCAGAGTGCTTTTAGAGCTTCTCACTCAGTCCCCACGCACTAGCCTGAGACCGGACGTTTCCGGATTGCAGTCACAACCTCTCATTTCTTACACCCAGCTTCACTGTGATATGATTCCCCTACTGTGAAACTCACTCATGAAGGTGCACAACCCACTGTTTTTAGCATATTCACCACATCTGTAACTGCCCCTACAATCAGTTTAAAACTTTGTCATCACCGGATCAAGGAGTCACATGCCTTCTACCAGTCACACACTGTCCCCACCTCAAGCACCCACAGCCCACTTTCTGTCTGTTTGGGTCTGCTTGTTCTAGACATTGTTTATAACAAGGGAATCATGCCATGTATGAACTGCTGCATTTTCTTTCTGTCACTCAGCATGTTTACAGACTCACCCTGGCAGTAGCTTATATCAGAATTTCAGTTCTGTGCATGGCTGAATAGTATTCCATTCCTCAGCTATCCCTGTCAACTCTACCCCAAGGGTCTGCTGGAAAATGTTGTGTAAATCTATGCATATGTTCTCACACTTCTCACCCCTCGAGGTAACCCTACAAGGAAGCTTGATGGATCGAGGGAAACTGCCTCTTTGAGCTGTAAGGAAATACGAGATGTCCCCCAAAGAGTCGCGTCATTTACATCTCTTACAGTTGTGCATGGGAGTCCTAATTTCTCCACATTTTCTTCAACACATTGTCTCATTACAAATTATGCTCACTACCATCTTCATGAGCGAAGGGTGCTGGCTCACAGGGACTTCTGAGCTGTGTTTTTCCTGAGGACTTGCATTGCTGAACATCTTTCCACATGCTTGTTGTAAGTCCATGTGCACATCTTCTTTGAAGAAACATTTATTCAGGGACTTTGTCCATTTGCAAATTGGATCATCTTCCTAATATTGAATTCTAAGAACTCTTTATATATTTTTGACTCAAGCCTTTTACTTGAAAACATTTCCTCCCGTTCTCTGTATTTTCTCTCTCTCTCTCTCTCTCTCTCTCTCTCTCTCTCTCTCTCTCTCTCTCTCTCCCGATAGTGTCTCATAGAGTCCATGCTGGCCTTGAAGTACCCCAGGCTGCACTTGAAGTTCAGATCCACCACCCAAGCACAGAGATTGAAGATTATAGGCTGGGCCAGGACACTGCTTCTTCTCGTTCTCTTTTTTTTTTATTTGAGCCACAGTTCAAGCATGTCAAGCTAGAAGCCTTGGGCAAGTTGCACAGGGTAGTTTGGGGTCAGTGTCAAGGATGTCTGCCAACCTTGCTCACCCACTACTGCCTGTTCCTAGTGCCACGTTGTACCAGGGTGTTCTGATGAGACAGGAGCTGATGTCCTGCTTCAGCTTGGCTTGCCCGGTATCCAGAGCTTAGCCGGACAAAGGAGACACTCACTCACAAAGCAGTAGGCACACCAGGCCACATCAGCCTACAGTGGAGCCATTTCTTTTTGTTTGTTTGTTTTTAATTTCTTTTCACATAAATTTATTTTTATTTTTTAACAAATCTAGACCTGTGCCCCCCCATTCGCCCACCCCACCAGAGCTCATGCATTCTGCCAAATATGCTTTTCATCTCTTTCTCAGTTTTTCTCAATATTCTCCATGAGGAAGTTGACTGTTTTGAGCAAAAGTTCACTATTTCAGTCAGTTCTTTGATTCAGTTCTTCTCATTCTCTTTATGTGTCCTTTGAAATAGAAAACTTAATTTAGATATGGAGCATTTTCTCTTTTCTTTCTGGTATGACTGGCATGAACTTCCAGAAGCCACTGCCTGACTCGTGGTCACAGAACTTTACTCCGGTTTTGTTGTCCTGTTGTTAGAGTCCAACAGCCTCATCTCTGTTGTAGTAGTTTCTGACCCATTCTGAGATGGTCTCTATGCATGTTGTATGGCAGGGTTCCAAATCCATTCTTTTCCTATGCGCAGTCTGATTTTCCACATTATTTATTGGAAACTAATCATTCCCTAATAAATGGTCTTGGCTCTCTTGGTACAAATCACTTAGTCAAGAATGTGGCTGTTCTGCTCAGTTGGCATTAAGCTTCAGAGCAGGTCTTGAAATTAAGAGATGTGAGTCTTCCTTTTCAAGACTATTTTGGTATTGCCTTCAGTCCTTCCCACAGCTGATCTAGACACAGGGAAGTGAAATACCTTGTCCAAGGCCATACAGCCTGCAGTCTTTAAGATGCCTGTCTGTGGGTCATTCAGGGCTGTGCTGAAGGTCATTCAGCGTTCCCTCTCAGAATGAGCCCTAGAAGTTAAGGCAAATGGAGTGCCTGTCCACCATACAGCTCCTGGACCCTGAGGACAGTGGCAAGAAAGATAAAGCCTGTTCAAGACCACAGACGATTAGACCCAATAACAACAGCCCATTTGCAGCCAGCTTCTGATAATGAGAGAGGAATCTGAGAGCAGCCAGGCTGGAACACAGCTCCGAGGAGGCCTGGCGGCTGCTCCCTGTATACAGGTGATGAGTCACTGCCAAAGACACCTTTGCAAGCCATAGCCCTATTTGGAAGGGACAGGAAAAACCCACTCACCTTTTCTGTCTGGATCCCTGAAGGGAGCTGGAGGCCCTTTGCTCCGAGAAACACCCAGCTTGACCTGAACTTCATGTTCTGGATTTCTTTGCTTCCAAGGGCTTCGATGACATCCCTGGCTTTGGCCTTCAGTCTGGGATGGAGGGGAAAGAATGAGATAGCCTCCCATGGAGATGGACATGTGTGTATGCACATGTGAGAATGTGTGTGCACGTGTGAGAATGTGTGTGCACGTGTATGTGTGTGCATGTGTATGTGTGTGCACATGTGAGAATGTGTTTGCACATGTGAGAATGTGTGTGCATGTGTGAGAATGTGTGTGCACGTGTGAGAATGTGTGTGCATGTGTGAGAATGTGTGTGCACATGTGAGAATGTGTGTGCATGTGTGAGAATGTGTGTGCATGTGTATGTGTGTGCATGTGTGAGAATGTGTGTGCACGTGTGAGAATGTGTATGCATGTGTATGTGTGTGCACGTGTGAGAATGTATGTGCATGCATATGTGTGTGCACGTGTGAGAATGTGTGTGCACGTGTGAGAATGTGTGTGCACGTGTGAGAATGTGGGTACACATGTGAGTATGTGTGTGCATGTGTATGTATGTGCACGTGTGAGATTGTGTGTGCACGTGTATGTGTGTGCAAGCTTGTGTTCGTGAGCATCTTCTTCCTTCTTTTCCTGGAGAGTTATCCCCACCTCCTCACACTTTCCCCAGCTCCCCACAGCTCTTCTGTTGGAAATCTGCCATTTTCGTGTTTATTGTGCTCGTCTGTGGCTAGCTTGCTACTCCCTGGAAAGGTTACAAGGCCCTAGGTATGGATGTGGAGTGTGTGTCAGGGGGTGTGTCTGCAGAAGCGCTTATCTGGGCTGAAGACCTCCTGGGTGGCCCCTCTTGTCACATGGCGACAACTGCACGTGCTTACTTGAAACTCCCGTCATCGTGGGTCACCATGAAGAGCAGGGACTTGGGAGGGGCATTCTGAATGAATGTGGTCATGGGCCCAGAGTTATCTGTGGGGTCAAAGCAGAGGCCCCCGTTCAGACTGTGAGCTTTCACCCCCCACCCCTGCCTGCCTGCCCACTTTAAATCCTTGGTCCCAAACATGATCAGAACGTCAGCTGCTTTCTCAGAAGTAGGGCCTGGAGCTCTCTGAGGGAGGTGTGGGGCCTCGTCAGGGTGCAGTGGCACAGTCAACAGAAATCCAGAGAAGGAAAAACACAGGCTATGCAGAGTGTGGAGAGCCCGGACGGAATTAGACCCTGAAGATCTAGTCAGCCAAACCTGCCTCCAGCCCCAGCTTCAGCAGCACCTGCCAGTGACAGGAGGTCAGGCCCCAAGGGTGACCTCCCAGGGCGTGGCTGGCTTGGAACAGTGATGGAGGTACAGAACCTACAGACTACGAATGCCTAGAGAAGCTCTCTGCCTCTCCATGAAGCATTGCCTGAGTTTCTCCATGGGATCTACATAGTTTCGACTTCATTTTAACAGGAAGACTTTCTTACCGCCTTCATACATATCGAAGCGCTGGGCTGCTGTCACCTTTCCAGTCACATCTGAGGGGAAAAATATCAATTTTGAAGAGAAAGCTTATGGCTTCTTGACATGTTGCTTCTAACTTCTGCTTCAACACTAGGGGGCATTCTAAACCAGACTTGCATTAATGCTGCAGTAAGCTCTGAGCTGCATTAAGATAGGACCTGTAGGTAGGGGTGGGACTTTGGTGGTAACAAGTGCCCTTGTCAGCAACCCTAATGAGTTCATATCTTTCACCAAGCTGGGCATGTCAGAATCCTTTGGTCCATCTGTTCCTTCCTTATTGGGGATGAAGAGAGGTTTTTTTTTTTTTCCTTTTTATAGATATATATCTCCCTGGGAAGTCACAGAACAGGCTGCCTTTCCATGATGTCTCTCTCCATGAGGAGACTGCCCATGCCAGGTGTGCTGAACAGCTTTAGTGTCACCTTGACACACCTGGGTGGAAGGAACCTTAATTGGGGAATTCCCTCCATTGGACTGGCCTATGGCTATGTCTGTGGGGTATTTTCTTGATTGTTGAGTGATGTGGGAGGGCCCAGCCCACTGTGGGTTGCCACCCCTGGGCAGGTTGCTGTGTGTTTTATAAGAAAGCAGGCTGAGCATCGGCCAGGGGAGCAAACCACTAAGTAGCATTCCTCCACAGCCTGCGTCAGCTCCTGCTTCCAGGTTCCTGCCCTGAGTTCCTACCTTGGGCTCCATCCATAATGAACTATGTTCCTGCCCGAGTTGATATTGGTCAGAGTGTTTTGTCACAGCAATTGGAGCACCAGGCTGCTGCTCCACAACTCTTTCTGGTCTGTGTCTGTTGGACTTCATGTTAGTGCTTCTCTCCCCCCGACTGCCAGAGCCCTTTCCACTTCACCCTAGGTCTTCCTAGGTCATCTGACTGAGGATACTTTGTCCCTCGCCCCACAGTCTTGCTGTCCCTGGCCTTGAAGTCTGTTCGCTCTTGCAGGAACCTCTGCTCCCTAAACTGTCATGGTCCTGACTGCCACAGGTCCCTGGTAACGATCGCACCCCAGCTGTTTCAGCCTCCACAGTTTCCAGTTATCCTCCTCACTCAACAGCGTGGAACTGGCCAGCTGTCACTCTGCTCAGACCTGGGATCTGAAAGCAGAGGAAGTGTAATCTAGGTCAGGGGCTGCGAGTGTCTGAGCTTCATGGTGACCCTGTCTGTCCTTGTTTGGAAAGGCTCCTTTAGATTCAGTTTTTATTTGTTGTTGCTGGACCACAAGTAGTTAATAAAATAATATATATATATATATAGAGGATCTTTTTTGTTAGGCATACTGTGGTGTAGGACAATTACTGGTGTGGGGGAGGAATGATGGTGGGGTAGACCTGCGGTGTGGGAGGACTCTTTTGTGGGAGAACTAACCTGGGTGGGGGTCGAGGAAAGCGTTGTGTGGTCGTACTGCTGTGGGGGATGACTCTGGCTGGATGCGGGGGGGACTTTTGCTTGGTGGGTTATCTTAAATTTGGTGTTTGTGGGAGGACTTGCTATGTTGGGGCGGAGCCACCTGCTGTTGTGGTTGGGTTGTGGGGATCGGAAGCTGATTGAGTTGTTCTTCGTGCCTACTTTTTTAAGTCGCTTATGCTGTTGGTTCGTACTTCTTTTTTTTGTGGCGCCCCCTTCTTCTTCGTTATCTGTCCTCTGGGTGTTTGATTCACTTCTTCTTTGCCTCCATTCCTTCTTTTTTTTTGCGTCCCTTACTTCTAAATTTTGTATTCTCTTCCCTTCTATTTTTTGGAGCTGGCTGGTGGGGGAGGACCTTGGCATATGTGAGAGATCAGAGTACGCTGGTGTGGGAGGACATGCTTGTAGGGGAGAGGACCTGGACTGCTGGTTGGGGGAGTAACTGGCTGGGTTTGGGTTCTTACTTCTGGTGTGTATTTTATGTACGTCTTTGTTTTTTGATTACCTTACTGCTTGTGTTTTCTAGTCCTTCTTGTTTTTGTTTCTTACTGCTGGTGGGGGAGAGGATCTGGTTGTGGGGTTAGGACTATTAACTGTGTGAGGTGGCTTCCCTGCGGGTTCGGTAAGAGTCCCTGTTTTTTTTAGGGCCTTCTTTTAGGTGTCGTACTTATGATGGGATCCGGGATCGGCAAGCTTTGGGTCTTACCCTTCTTTTTTGTTTTCTTCCTGCTTGTTTTTTTGCTTACTGCTTTTTTGGTGATTTTTCTTCTGTTGGTGA
>VZQC01015738.1:349001-519865 GCA_009823505.1 Rhizomys pruinosus
CAACAACAACAACAACAGAAAGGACTGCATCAAAGAACTGACTGAAACAGGGAACTTCTGCTCAAAACAGTCAACTTCCACATGGAGAATATTGAGAAAGACTGAGAAAGAGATGAAAAGCATGTTTGGCAGAATACACGAGCTCTGGTGGGGTGGGGGGATAGGGTGGAGGACATGGGTCTAGATTTGATAATTTGTAAAAATATATATATTTTAAAAAAGAGAAGCTTAAAAAAATAGTAATAAAATAAAAATCAACCTGATTTTTAAAATGACCTGCGGCTGGAGAGATGGCCTAGCGGTTAAGAGCACCAACCGCTCTTGCAGAGGACCCAGGTTTGATTCCCATAACCCACATGGTGGCTGAGAACTGTCTTTAACTCCAGTTCCAGGGGAATCTGACCCGACACCCTCTTCTGACCTCCACAGCATTGCACGACACAAATGCACAAACCTACATGCAGACAGTACATTCATACACATACAAAAAATTTTTTTAATAAATGACCTGAAGAATGGAACAAAAAGTTCTCAAAACAAGAAATACAAATGGCTAGGAAACACTCTTAAGAGTGTTCACCTTCCTTAGCCAAGAAGGAACTACAAATTAAAACTGCTTTAAGATGTAAGATTCCAGTTCAATGTAGTCAGAGCAGCCATCAACAATTGTCAGGAATACAAAGGACAACAAATGGGGGCATGGATGTGGGAAAGGGGAACTGTTAGACACCACTGGTAGGTATGTAACTAGTGCAAACACTTTGAATCAGTTCAGTAGAAATAGAACTACCATCTGACCCAGCAGGTCCTTGACATATACCCAATGGATCTTATATCCAATACAAACATGCTGGCACATCCATGTTATTTTTGTTCTAGTCACAATAGATGGAAATGGAAACAACCAAAATGCCCATCAACTGATGAATAGATAAGGAAGATGTGGTGCATACACACAACAGAATATTACTCAGGTGGCAGGGCACAGTAGTGCATGCCTTTAATGCCAGCAGTTCAGAGGCAGTGTGAGTTCAAGGACAGTCTTCTCTATATAGCAATTTCCAGGCCAGCTGGTGCTACAGGGATACGCTGTCTCAAAAAATACCCCCTCAAAAAAATATTACTCAGCTGAAAAAAAACTGAAATCATGAATTTTCAGATAAATGAATGGAACTGGGGAAAAAATATATATTGAGTGAGGTCACCCAGGCCCAGAAAGACAAATGTTGTAAGTTCTTTCAGACATGGGTCCTAGCTTTGAAACTTTTGCTTTGTATGTTTAACCTGGAGTCCATGTAGACACCAGAAAACTACAAACAGTCCACTGGAGGTAGGCGTGGAAAGGCTCAACCTGGACGGGGTGGGAAACAGGGAAAAGAGGAGTTGGCAGAAGTCTTAAGGAAAATGCAGGGTGGGTGGAAAGCTGTGTGGAATCCTATAGTCTTCCAGCCCAAAGAAAAACAATTCATTTCAAGATATGTTAGAGCAAGGTGACATGATAGGAAAGGGGGTACTCAGGGTTAAAGCATCGTGGGGACAGGGGAACTGGGAAGAGGAGAGGGTAGGAGATGGATTAGCTCAAACTATGGAAGCATGAAAAAGCCTTATGGAAACCCACTAGCTTGTAAACTCATTTTAAAAAGTATACATATATATCTATATATAATTTAAAATTATATATGCAATACACACACACACACACACACACACACGGGAATTTTAATTGAACTACCTAGCATTGGAGGACAATGCTGCTTCCAGAAAACATTGGTTATTAAATGAAAATCTCAATGCCAGCTCTGGGATAGCTCACTTTGAGCTGTTTCTCAGAGGCCCCGCAGGCCCCTAAACAACACAGGATAGTGGCATTGCTTTTGGTTTCCCACCACTGTAATAGGTAATTTCACTCGAGAACACCACTCAGGCACAAACTATGGCCAATAGAAAGTCTCTAGTCAGCTGACGACTACACACCAGGCCCCCTGTCCAGGCCGTGTATCATCAAGTCACAGTCGGAAGGTGTTTAAACAGGAAAAAACAAATCTAGGGATGTAAAGTTTAAGTTCCCAAGCTTGGGGGTGGTAAGCCCCTCTAACAATTCCTATCCTCTAATGCAAGCCAAGCATAAAGTACAGAACCCATGCAGAAGGAGTTAGTTTCTAAGCAACCAGATATAGGCTGACCTTTTCTGAAAACTTTCGTTCCAGTTCAACTGAATTAAACTTTTCTTTTTTTCCTATACTTTGAGTTAAGTTTTAACTACTGGGCTCAGCTGAGACTCATAATATGGCGTAGCTATGGACAATCCTGAGGATGGTCATCTATATCAACCTCCTGCCACCCAAGGCTCAGAGGAATTTAAAGAATAGGGCTTGCAGGGCGTGGAGGCACATGCCTTTAATCCCAGCACTTGGGAGTAAAGCCTAGTATCAGAACCATCTCCTAAATAATTGACCCTCACAATAATGGCTTCCAGCTTGCCAAAGTCCCCCAGCTACCACCACCCCCAGCTTGGGCAATGCCCCTCTGCCTCCCTACCTAGCCTGGCTTGCAGCACTCCTGGGACCATCCTTCACTGAGGTGCCTTACCACACCAAAATCACATGGTAAGACCCTATTGCTGGAGGACACCACTCATTTTGGATGCAGGACATAAATCAACACTGAACTGACCAGGAAACTCTCTCCTTACTGGCTAGCTCACACACATGCCAAAAGGTGCCAAGCAGTCTGCTCGGTATGAAAACACATCACTGCCCAGTGCTGAACCCCGCATGCTGCAATACAGACCTGCTGGCAAGTACCCTCTGGCGCTATAGTGCCATGATAGCTATGATGGCAACCAACCATTTTGAGGCCTGCTTCACAGGAGGATTTCCTGCTCAGATCTGGTCCAAAGCCCCTGAGTCAGGAGATGATGGTCTGGGCCCCAAGCATAAGCCTACTGTTTGTTGTTGGTTTGCTAAACAGTCACTGCTGTTTGCCAGTTAGCATCTTGAGGAGGCCTCGGTCCATGACTTTGGGACCCAGGCTTTTACCCTACAACTTCTGGTTATAAAGCCTAATATCAAACTGGATTCAAAATATTTATGGTTATACCCACCGTATAAGCATAATAGTGCTGTGTCCAACTTTGGTCAGAGAAGCTTCTTTTCAGCAGAGACTTGTTACTGGCCCAAGTGTTGAGCATAAATAGCTCCAAAGGTGACAGAGCTGTGGATGGTCATCTATATCAACTTCCCGCCACCCAAGGCTCAGAGGACTTTAAAGAATAGGGCTCAGCAGGGCGTGCAGGTGCATGCCTTTAATCCCAGCACTTGGGAGTAAAGCCTAGTATCAGAACCATCTCCTAAATAATTGACCCTCTCAGTGATGGCTTCCAGCTTGTCAAAGTCCCCCAGCTACCACCACCCCCAGCTTGGGCAATGCCCCTCTGCCTCCCTACCCAGCCTGGCCTGCAGCACTCCTGGGACCATCCTTCACTAAATTACTCATGTCCTCCTGACATGGCCTTAGCATTTAAAGCCATGCCCCAGGGTACAAACTGCAGCCTGCTTATTCTGCCTCCCAGTGCAAAATCACTACTAGTGTGCACCTCTGGCCTTTGCTACCATTTTGGTAGCATTTCTCCAGAGATGCTCCTGGCCCTCCTCAGGGCCAGCATACATTGCTAGAGTGTATTTTATGGAGGCAGGGGGCAGGGCTAGGGTGGTGACAATGGTGAGGTGCTGATCTCAGGTAAAAAGTTTAAAGAGTACCTGGGCATAGTGGTGCACACCTTTAATCCTAGCACTTGGGAGGCAGAGGCAGGTAGATCTCTCTGAGTTCAAGGCTATCCTGGTCTACAGAGTGACTTCCAGGACAGCTAGGACTAAAGGGAGACCTTATCTCAAAAAAAAAGTTTAAAGGGTAATGAGAATCTAGGAAATAATAAGCACTTATTGCAATATTTTTAAACTGAATTGAATGCCAGGCAAATGATAATATTTTTAAATTTGGATAAAGATGAAACAGATTTAAATGAAGACACAGGGGCTGCCACGCCCCAGGGCCCAGCTCTCTGACTGGAAAGCTCTTGGTAATAGAAAGCTGGGGAGGGTACTCCAAAGAAGTCCCGACAAAGCAGGCCTCTGGGGCTCTGTTCTTATTTGTAGACCAAGTTGATCCCAATCAATCCAAAGGCTTATCACACCCAGAGACACCTGGCACTTAAAGGCACTCTGGGTGCCCTCCAGGAGTTCTTCCACAAAGCCTTACTTATGATGACTGTGCACTCACTGAGTCCTGTGGATGCCAGCAGCCCCCCAACTATGGGTCGTGCATGGCACCTCTGCCCCACTGTGGATCCCCCTCACAACTATCTGCCTGCTTCTGGCTTGAAGTAACCCTTGGCCCTCAGGACTGCCTAGCACAGAGTCCCATAGCTCTAAGCTGGGCTTGATGGAAGGCTGGCTAGTCCATCCACACCAAGATGGCACCCTTACCAGGGCATCTATCTGTCCTTCCAGGGACAATGTTTGTTTCCAGCCAGAAAAAGAACCCCTGGTTTTCCGGTGCTCTCTTTGTGGTTCATTTCTCTTAGTATCTGGTGTTGGTCCCACTCCGAAAGTTTGTTTCTGTGGTCACCCCTGCAGATGAGGAGGGACTTGTGAATGTTTATAACATTCCTAGGGGGCCTGAGTCATCCCACCTAAATGAAGACTGGGAATTTCCAGAGCCCCAGCAGGTTCCATCCTTGAGCTTTTGACAATGTCAGTGATTCATGGTCCTTCCCGCCTGTACAGAAGGGGGATACAGGTGTCCTAAAAGGACCTCCAGAGGCTGTAGCTGCAGCATCTGAACAGGAGAGCCTGCCTGCCGGAGCCACACCCCTGCCCTAGCTGAAGCAGATGCGTTCTCCTAAGGAGCTTCCAATCGAGCCCTGCTCCAGAGCCCACATCTGCAAGATGGTTCTGCATAGGTAAAAGTAGAAAGAATGAAGGAGATGGTGAGATTCCAAGGGTCTTCCATGCCTTGTTCCGGCAGCTATGCTCCATGTGCTCAAAGCAGGTGCCCCAGAGGAAAGGCCACACAACACCTAATTAAAGTCAGTTCCTATAAAGGTCTTTTTATGTGTTTTGGTCATAACATGTGATAAATTTCCTCTCTATGGACTAGCCAGGCCAGGCCCAGCTTAGAGTCTACAAGCAAACAAGACCAGGTATCTTCAGGGTGGCATGGCCCTCAGCACTGTGCCCAGCCTGGTCCCTTGCTGCCTTGCTGTATTGAGATCACTGCTCTGGTGGCCTTTTCTTGGAGTGGTCCCTGACCACCACCTTCTTCTGATGGGTATTTGCTTCTTTGTTTTGTTCCCAGGACTCTCGCTGGAGGCCCCCCCCCCCCGGTCTGGTCTCCTCACGCCAGCTGTGCCGTGTGTGCAGCTGCAGGGCTGAGTCACACATGCTGTAGGCTGATGGTGGATAGCAGCTCTGTCTGCCTGTATAAAGTCTCTCCTCAGAAGCCTATATTTCTTTTTTTCTTTTTCCATTTTAATATATGTGTGTATATACATGTTTTTGCATGTGTATGGGTAAACAGGTATGCATACATGTGTATAGACTGCATGTGGAGGCCTGAGGCTGATGTTGGGGAATCATCTTCTATATTCCTTGAAGCAGGGTCTCTCAATCAATCCCAGAACTTACTAACTTGCCTCCCTAGCCAGCTTGCTCTGGGAATCTCCCCATCTCTGTCTTCCTGGGCTTCAATTCCAGGCAGGATGCCAATCCTACCCAGTATGCGCATGGGCTCTTAGAATCTGAACTCTGGCCCCACGCTTGCCTGGCAAGTGCTTTCACCACCGAGCATCTCCCCAGCACCCCTCATCACCCCCCCCTTTTCATTTTTTATTTTTTAAAATATTTTTGGTCTTTTTGAAACAGGCTCTCCCTGTAGCCCCAGCTGGCCTGGAACTCACTGTGTAGACCAGGCTGGCTTTGAACTCACAGAGATCTGCCTTCCTCTGCCTCTGCCTCCTGAGTTCTGGGATTAGAGGAGTGTGGCACCATGCCTGACATTTTTTTATTCTTTGAAATAAAGAAAAGGTGACTGATAATTGGATTCAGTAAGAACAAATTTAGAGGAAAACTGTGCACACATTTGGGGCTGAAACCCACTGGGCTAGTATCCCACTGCACTGGCTCCTAGCATCAAGGTGTAATATGAACTGTCCTGCCAGGTTAATGGCCAGGTTAGTCACAGCTGCTAAGAACTCACCTCCTATCCAGACTTCACGTTCACCACTTGCATGTGACTTCACACAGTTCACAGCCAAACCGAGAAACCGCTAGAAGGAGACTGCAGGCTCCTCTGGTGGTACTACTGTCCAGGGTCCTCTTCCTTCATTACCTTGGTCAGGGTAAGCCAATGTACCACCACACCCAGACCCCTCTTTTTAAACGCACATTTAATCCTCATTTCTGCCTCCCAGAGAAGACTCAATAAATACAGTTCTTTAGAAAAAAGTGATTTGGGAATTTAAAAGCAGAGTCCTATGTACTTCACGTGGGAGAAAGCTGAGACTTGAGTCCGAAGAAAACCGAAGGCCTGGCTGCAGGTCTGGGGTCACGTCTAGGCAGCCTGAGTCCTGGTCACAGCTGCAGGTCTGGGGTCACGTCTAGGCAGCCTGAATCCTGGTCACAGCTGCAGGTCTGGGAGTCACGTCTAGGCAGCCTGAGTCCAGACTTGTCATGGCTGCAGGTCTTGGGTCACATCTAGGCAGCCTGAGTCCTGATCACAGCTGCAGGTCTGGGGTCACGTTTAGGCAGCCTGAGTCCTGGTCACGGCTGCAGGTTTTGGGTCACATCTAGGCAGCCTGAGTCCTGGTCACGGCTGCAGGTCTGGGGTCACGTCTAGGCAGCCTGAGTCCTGGTCACGCCCCCAAGTGGCAAATGCAGTGGGAGAGTGTGGGGCCCGCATGAGTGTGCATCTGCAGACACCCCACACACACCCCCGCCAACTCCTCTGCCTGGTTCCACTCCTGCAACCAGGTACACAGACAGCCCCCCTCCCCTCCCCTCCCCTCCCCACATACCTTTGAGGACAGGTCTCTCACTGATGCTCCGGAAATTGTAGACGGCACTGCTTAAGGATGTGGCAGGAATTAACTCCGCAAGCAGATACCCGGAATACCAGGCACACAGGGACGAGAAGACAAAGATCAGTGCCTTGAAAAAAACTAGAGACAGATAACAGGAGAACCTAGAGTTAATGAGCCATCACCATGGACACAGAGCCTACAGGCTCCACCCCCCCAACCTGTCATCCTCACTTCCAGTTCTGAGACTCCTGGGGAGGTGGCTTCTGAGGGGAGGCAGTGGGCAGGTGAGGGCCCCACAGGATTGTGGAGCTGGGAATTTAATATGGATAGAGGCAGACAACCCACAAGGCCAACGCAGGAGTGCTTTCAAGAGCAGGGAGCTGTGCTGCTGTTGCCCTGGGTCTCAGAGCCTCCCAAGTACTAATGCCACAGATTCCTAGAGTATATGCCAAATGGCACAGCATGGATCTGAGGTACCAGTGCTGCTCAGGAACTTTGCAAGACACACTGGGCCTTAAGCTTGCTTCTGGGGAGGGAAAAAAATCCTCCAGAGGGCGGGCCTTAGGATGTTTTGTTTCTCACCATATCCCCCTATTAAAGCTAACATCTGGAGACCCTAGTATGTGCAGCAGGCAACAGCTGACCCTCACAGTGGAAGTCCCATGCCTATCCTATGGCCTCAGTAGGATCTGTGGCATCATCCAAGGATCCTAGTAGTAGGAGATGCCTGGAGATCTTTAGAAGATGACTTACTATCAAAATGACCATGCCCCAAGGAGTTGAAGCTGTAGGCTTATAATTCCTACAAGAAAGCTCCACCTTGCTCCTAGGTACCACAAGCTCAGTATACCCATAAGAAATGAAAAGAGAGGGGCTGGAGAGATAGACTAGCAGTTAAGAGCACCGACTGCTCTTGCAGAGGACCCGGGTTCGATCCCCAGCACCCACATGGCGGCTGAGAACAGTCTGTAACTCCAATTCCAGGAGAACTCCAGTTCCAGGGGAATCCGAGACCCTCTTCTGACCTCCACAGCATTGTGCGACACGGGTGCACAGACCTACACGCAGACAGTACATTCATATACATACAAAAAAAATAAAAAAATTTAAAAAAAGAAATGAAAAGAGGAAGGAAAGGAGGAAGAACAGCAAGGAAAAGGAGGAAACTGGCCAGGAAGAGTCACGGTACTGGATCTACTTGTCAGTCAGTGCAGGAGGACTTGTCAGGGCTTTTTCTTCCTGCCCAGGGCCCCAAGCACAGATAAACTTCCTCTCTTTGTGCCACAGCAGTAGACAGCCTAGCTTTCACTCCCTGTCGACATGAGGTTGTCGTTTAAATGAGATACATCTCCCACAGGCTCATGTTCTGAGCTCTTGGGCCCTAGGGGCTTCTGTTTGGCAAGGTTATGGAAAATTTAGAAGAGCTGTGCTGAAGGAAGAAGGTGGTGGGTTTGGAGGTTTTGTAACCCACACCTACTTCCTGTTCTCATTCTCTGCTTCCCAACTTCCAGGCCAACCTTACATACTGCTGTCAGGCCCTCTCCACATGAGGGATATCCCCTCAGGAACTGTAGACCAAATCAATTATTTCTCCTGAACTGCTTTTTGTGACAATATTCTACCACAGCAACAGAAAAGACACTAGGACAAGGTGTAATGTTAAAGCCTCCGGTGCATCGAACGCTGGTTCCCTTCCCATCCAGCCCAGCCCTCATGGGTACAAACAACATCTCTGTCATCCCAGCTGTGGGTCTCACCAGCTTTCCTCCAGAGCTCCGGCTGACTCCCCTTTGTTAGTAAGCACACCAGTCTCTAATATTCCCCCAGAGCAACAGATACCTCTGCTCAGAAGGACAGCACACAGCTTTGTGAGCCAGGCTGGCAGAGTCAATTCTCTGGTCTATGTGTGGTTTTGTTCTTCATAAATTTGCTGTGAAACATTGTCCTATGGGCCTAACATTCGTCCTTATGATCTCGGAATCCGCAGAGCTCTAGTGACCCACAGGAGACCTTTACAGGATCAGGCCCTTAGCATTCATTCACAGAAGGAGATTCAGACAGACACCATCCCCTCAGAGTCCAGCTACTCCTTCATGTTCTGTCCCCTCGCTGGATGTAACTCTGTTTCATGTACTGGACATGGTCTTAGAAGGTGCCATAGGTCAAAGGTTAACTGAGTTCTGTCTATGCAGCTTTTGTGGGTCATCACTCATGCTGGGTGTTTTGGGGTCACCCACATTCCTGTTAAGTAACTTCTCACCATGTATGTAGGTCCAATAAGCTCACTGGTTCCCTGGTCCGAAATTAGAATAGATTCTTGGGTCTAGGATCAGTGTCATCTCTGGTGTGGATAGACATTTGCCCAGTGATGTAACAACATCTTGGGTTTTGTTTTGTTTTGTTTTGTTTTGTTTTTTTCTGTTTTCCAAACCATGTAGTCTCTCAGGTTGGTGGACCTGTAGGGCTGGGATTCAATGTACCTGGAATCACTCTAAGATGGACGGACAGCTCAAAGCAAATAACCGGTGGCAGAAAATGAATGACAGCTGGCAGCTCTCTGGGTGCCAGCAATCCATGACAGGCCACTGTCTCTGCTAGTCATGCCACATTAGTCCCCGTTGATCTTCCACCTGCCCTTCAGAGAGTCAGTGGGCAGCGTGGTGCTCTAGAAGTTTCTCTTTGGTAGACTGTGTGCTAAGACACATGCGGAGTATATACAAAGGCAGGCAAGGTCCATTGCTGGCCGTGGTGGGCAATTTAATCAAGGGAACTACACAAACAAACAGGTTAGTGAAAGGCCAAGGTGACAGTCTTCTAGATTCTCCACACAGGGATCTTAAACAGAGCAAAGACTGCAGCAGCCCCTACCCCCTGCCCGCCCTGGAAAACATGGCAGCAGCTGCCCATGTCCAGCTGGAGCAAATCAGAGGCTGAACTGACACATGGACGAGGTCTACTTCAAGATACAAATCTTTTGCTCACCAAGCAGGAAGCGATGCAGCCCCAAATTGCCACAGAAGCCTTTTCTCACAATCACACACCCAGGTGAATACAACCATGAATTATCTGGATGCTCTGGATGAAAAGACCATATAGCTCATGCATGAGTCATGAGGGCTGTGCATTAAAAGGACTGGGAAAGCATGCAACAGACAACTTTCAGCTTTCTCCATATGCAGCCATAAAAACTGATATTATCCATATGCCGTATGGAGGGAGTGAAGAAGTTCTTGCAGATGAACTAGAATGAGAGTCAAGGCCATATGGAAGGGATGTGCTCCATCCACCTTCAGGTGGCATTTAGGGACAGACACATGCTCTGAGAGATGTCTCTTTGTACAACTGTCACAGAAGGCATTCATATACACTAATAGGACTCCTTCAAGACATACAATGTCACAGAAACCGGGTTTGTGCATATACACGTAAATGAATGCACCTCCACCCCATGCAATGCCTGTGTTACTCCCACGTTAAACCTTTAAAGAAAACATAAATAATTTACAGACTTAATAAAAACACCTTTAAATGGGGCTTTCCTGAATTTGGGGACAGAGGGAAAAGGACATGTTTGGAACTTCCCCGGGAGGGGGGGCAGCTCTGCCGAGACACCATCAGGTAGAGATCGCCACATAGAAGGAAAGTCAGTTGGTAGAGAAGTCAAAGACACTTCCCTTTCATTTGTCTTCACTATTTACACATACACTGTAGCAGTGTGGCGCTGGCCCCAGGGGATGTGACTTCCTTGAGCTGTAGCAGGTAGGACAGGACTCTACCACAGAAGACAGGCTGAGAGGTAGGACAGGACTCTACCACAGAAGACAGGCTGAGAGGTAGAAGCCCTTCCTCACATACTGTCTTCCCAATGTCAAGTACTCTGAGAAATGGGAAATCCAGAGGCAGTCCTGTCGGAGGGCACGAAGGGACTGTCACGACCAGCTGTGATCGATCAGAATTCCTGCTTTTCCTCTCTGCAAGCAAGCTCCAAAGGGGCTGCCTCAATGCCCTAAGCTGGCCAGCTTGAAGGGTGGCCAGCAGCTCCTAACTCCAGCCACAGGAGCCCCCAGCCAGCAGCAGAGGGCCAAAGGTGCCCGTCCCAGCTGGCCAGACTCCAGGGTCACCCACTCAGGCAGGCTAGGCTGGCCCCCAGGGAACTCTACTTGACAGGTAGGAGGTCACATTCAACCCCATGTACCTCTGCTGGGTAGTAGGAAGAAGCAGAGGGAGGGATAGCCCTTTCAGAAACCTCAGCCACCGTCCCCTCACACCCCCATACCATGTCCCCATCCCAGATCCCAGGCCTCAACAACAGGTGGCTCTGGCCAAAGTCCTCAACCCTTTTGACTCAGCTTGGCAGTCAAGGAGGGGAAAGAAGCCGCTCCCTCCCCCAGACAGCACTAGACAGCTTGTGCTTGCTCACCTGCAGCAGCTGGACGCATCTTCCAGGAGCCGCTCTCCTTCCTCCCAGCTCTTGGCTGGAACTCCCAGGAACCTGCAAAGGCCTCATTCACTGGGCTGCCTGTGGGACAGGACCCGCCCTTGGGGCAGGCAGATAAGGGCAGGCCAAGTCCCAGCAAATAGGAGGACCCATGGAGCAGGTTGGTTCCAGAAGCTGGCAGGTGTGGGTGGCGCTGAATAGCCAGGCTGCAGCTGGGAAGCTAGGATCACCTGAGAGGCGAGATGCAACCCCTATCATAAATTCACCAGGGTCCAAGGTGACCAGAGGCCAGAGCTGATATGAGCAGAGAAGCCCAGCAGGGTTTGCTGTGAGGGAGGACAAGGTGTCTCCTGACAGTAGCACCCCTAGTCTTAACTTATTATTTCATAACAGGAAATAACTGCAAAGAATAGATTGGCCAAACCTCTAAACTCAAGAGTCCCATCGTGAAGATCCCCTGGCCCTGTTTCAAGGCTCAGCTGCAACCGGAAGTTGTGCTGCCCACTTAGCACTAGAGCAGCCTAGCTCAAGGTCTGCTTCCTACCTTCTCCTTTACTAGTGTGATAGTTATATTATGAAAATGAGTTAGGGCAAGGAGACTGCTGGAGAGATGGCTGGGTGGGGGTTAAGAGCACTGGCTGGTTTTGCAGAGGTCCCTGGTTCAATTCCCAGCACCCGAATGGTGGCTAACAACTGTCCATACCTCCAGTTCCAGAGGATCTGACACTGTCTTCTGACCTCCATAGCCATTGCACAACCGGGGTTCAGTTACACCCAGGCAATACACTCATACACATAAAATAAAAATAATAAAATATTAAAAAATATTGTACTTAAAAATAAAATATAAAAAGTACATATTTTTATTTATTTTATGTGCATGAATGTATTGCTTGCCTGTGTGTAAGTGCACCTGTGTTGTGAAATAACCACAGAAGTCAGAAGAGGGCCTCAGTCCGTGGAACTGGAATTATGGATGGTTGTTAGAAGCCAGGTGGGTGCTGAGAATCAAACCTTGGTCCTCTACAAGAGCAGACAGTGTTCTTAACCCCTGAGCCATCTCTCCAGACCCCAAAGAAAAGAAAATGAGGGGCTAGAGAGATGGCTCAGTGGTTAAGAGCGCTGATTGCTCTTGCAGAGGACCCGAGTTCGATTCCCAGCACCCACATGGTGGCTGAGAACCGTCTTTAACTCCAGTTCCAGGGGAATCTGACACCCTCTTTTGACCTCCAAGACATTGCAGGACCGGGGTGCACAAACCTATATGCAGACAGTACACTCATACACATAAAAATAAATAAAATTTTTAAAAAAGAAAAGAAAATGAAGTGGGGACAGAGCTTCAGGCCCCCTGGGCACAGTCAGGCTGGGCAGGTATATGTAAGGTATATGTAAGGACAGAAGGTTATAGAAATGAGGTGTCTCTGCCCATCCTTCAAGTAAGCATAGCTCCTCTCTGGCTGGAATACATGTCCATTCCAAATGTCTGTCAGGTTTTCACAGTACTTTTGACCCTATAGTCACAGTGGCCTTGGGTCACCAAGGGGAAGTTGAGGCTCCAGGGGCCAGACAGGTGTCCTAAGCCCAGCCGCTGTAGAAATTCTATTCTATTTTTTCTCTTCCCAAGAAGCTCAGAGATTTCAGTCCAGCAACACAAATTGTCCCTAGCCTAGGGGGCCATCTTAGAACAGTGTGCCAAAGCTTCTAGAATGGTCCTCACAGCTCTGACTGCTGGATTGTTTGTAGACTAATTCTCCACTCCCAAGATACCCACATTCATGTGCGGAAAATCCACAGCGACTTGGAGGCTTTCTTTGGGAAGGTGTTTCCTGCAGACATCCAGTGCTGAGTTATGCCCTGAGCATAAGTCCATCTGAAAGGAACTCTTGAGGTATGTAGTGGAGTCCAAATGCTTGGGCTGTTTGAATTACAGAGGCCTAGATCCTACTGCTCCAGTTACGCTCTCTGCTCTGTGATATCACTCCACAGCCAGTGTGTTGGGGCAGGAAGAGGCAGAATTCAACAGAATTCCAGCAGGATTCAAGCCTGGTGTGGTGGTTTAAATGAGAATGACCCCCATAGCCTGCAAGTATTCAGGCATTCTGTCCCCAGTTGGTGGCACTGTTTTGGGAGGTCTTACAAGGTGTGGCTGTGCTGGAGGAAGGTCCTCACTGGGGACTGGCTTAAAAACTTGCTAATCTCCAGTCTCACTCTGCTTCCTGTGCCTGCTTAAGGATGTGAACCTCAGCTTTCTGCCCCAGCGCCTCCTGCCACCATGCCTCCCCACCACGATGGAGTCTAATTCCTCTGGGACCTAAGCTCAAATAAACTCTTCCTTTCATAAGTTCTCTTGGTCATAGTGGTTCTGTCACAGCAACAGAAAAGTGACTGGCATGGTACTGACACCACTTGTCCACTCAAAGACTGCAAGGAGGCTTTGACTAGGAGTGTACTATGAACAAGTGTCACGTGGATGGGACTCAGCAGTGCAATGTTCACTGGAGCACCAGAGACTCCTGGCCACACCTTTTTCTTGCCATTTCAGCAGCTAAATTGCAGCAAGCTTCACATAGCAGCCCAAGGCTGGATCTCCAAACCTGTGGTCCTGTGTGGGAGCAGCCTGGGACCCTGTGGTACTTTTCCTATGTTCTCCCTGAAGACCAATCCAAATTTCAGTCAGTCCACAGGGTCCTGAAGAGGCAAGAAAAGATGTCCAGGCTTCTGACCTCGAGACCCCAAGTAATCCAGATGCCAGTTTCCTTCCTTCTCTTCCTTATTGTCCTTCTTTACAGTCCTCCCTGTGGGAGGTCAGGGGCCTGCAATGCAGGGTGTGTGAAACAGAAAGTCCACCCAAAACCAGCACCAGTTTACCTCCTTTGAGTTACAGGCGGGTGAGAACTGTCTAACATGGGTGCTAGGAACCAAACTCAGGTTGTCTGGAAGAGCAGCAAGCTCTCTTAACCACTGAGCCATCTCCCCAGCCCGTAAATGTTTTGTGGGGTTTTTTTTGGTAGGGGGGGTGGCAGGGAGTTATATTTATTTTATGGGTATGAGTGTTATGCCTGCACACATGTAAGTGCATTCATGTTGTGAAATGCCCATGGAGGTCAGAAGAGCTTGTCTGATCCCCTAAAACTGGAGTTATGGACGGTTGTTAGCTGCCAGCTAGGTGCTGGGATTTAAACCCAGCTCTTCTGCAAGAGCAGCCAGTGCTCTTAACCACGGAGCCATCTCCCCAGCCCCAATAGTTTAAAATTTTATTTTTGTGGGGGCGGTGGGGTGTGTGGGGATATGCATGTGTGCATGTACCATGGAAGTCAGAGACAACCTCTGGGTGTCAGTACTCTCCTCTCCCTGTTGTTTAAGACAGGGTGTCATTGCAGCTGTGTAAGCCAAGCTACCTGGCCATGAGCCTCCAGAGAGTCTCCAGCCTTGGCCTCCCATCTCCTACAGGGATGCATGGGATGACAGATTTGGGCTACTGTGTCTGGCCTTTACATGGATTCTGAGGATGGGAGCTCGGGCCAGCAGGCTTATGAGACCAGCACTTGGTCACAATGAATCAGCTCCCTGGCCTCAGGGTTTGAAATGGGGAACCAGCTGTGTGTGGAAGTCAGGTGAGCTGGACCCAGACTTCCTTATTCTGCAACTGGCTGGTCTTTATTGAGCTGTTGAGCATCCCTAAGCCTGGGTTCTGGTTACCAGCGGCCACTTCAGAGGGAGCTGTGTGGACTAGGTGTGGGAATAGAGGGAAAGAACCCTGGCTGGTACAAGCAATGCTGAGAGTGTATCTGATGAGTGGTTGCTGATACTGCTTTAACTGGTTATTTTGTAAAATTGGGATTTCAGTATTGATTGACAAAAATGCTGTGTAGAGATTGGATCAGATATTTAATCACTGACAAATACCTGAGAGAGACAGGGATGAAAGACTTATTTGGGTTCATGGTTTCAGAGGGTTTGCGCAATAACTGACTCTAGTTTGGGGGCCTGCAATGAGGCAGCACATCAGGGCAGGATGGGGACAGTCAGAGCAAAGCCACTCAGTCCCTGGGAGCCAGGAAGCTCACACACATACATATAAAAATAACAAACAAATAAATTTGAGGAGTGGGTCTTTTTTGAGACAGGGTCTCCTTATAGCTCCAGTTGGCCTGGAAGCCACGCAGGCCTCCATCTCACAGAGATCTGCCTGCTTCACTCTGACTCCTGAGGGCTGTGTCACCATATCTCTCTAATAAATAATTTAAAAACAAAAGCAAGCAAACAAACAAAACACCACATCTCCTCTGTGGATTCTGAGTGAATTGGATGTAAGGGGTCGTAGAAGTCAGTCAGTTGGGAGCTCACCCCAGGCGGCCCCTCCATCGCCTGGGCACGCTTGCAGGGGTCCCAGGTGCACAGAGCTGTGCTCCCAGCTGCTGGGACTCCATGCAGTCCTCCGTTCCCAGGTTCTTGATGGCTCTGAGCTGCTTCTGGATGCCACCCCATGCCCCACAAACTCATGGTGGTGTGGGTGGGGGTGTCCAGCAACCTCAGATGAGAACCTCCCATAACTTCCAGTGTTATCAGAGAAATCATAGACACTCTATGCGGAAGTGCTTGCCCCTGCCCTGTAGAAAGTTCTGGAATCCTCTCCTGGGGGGGGGGCAGGAAGGGGAGGGAGGGCTTTTCTGGCAGTAAGCATAGACAGAGCCAACACAGGGTCCTGAGCCAGGGCCTGGTCTAACCTTAACCCTAACCATAACCATAACCCTAACCCCCATAAGCATCCCTGTCCCAGGGAGCCCTCGGGGATCCAGTGATGCCGCCTGTGCACACAGCCCCTCCAACCGCTCGCCACTCGCTACCTCTGCCTCCTCCACCCCTCAGTGAGCAGCTCCTTGGGTCCTGACCAGCCCGGTGGCTCCAGCCTCGGTGTGCGTTGGGGAACCACACCCCCGCCATGTGCAGATGTGCAGGAGTGCAGTGTTTGCAGCCCCACTTGCTCCCTGCAGCGCCCCCTGTCCTTCCTGGGTGCTGCTCGCAGGGTCGCTTCCGCCTAGGGAGAACGTGCAGGCCCACCTGACCTTGGCTCTGGGCGAACGGTGCACCCTGGGATGCGCACGCAGGATGATTCACGGGGGGGGGGGGGGGAGGGATGTCGGTGTTCCATGCGGACTATGTGCCCTGCAGAGAGGGACCCAGTGGCCGTCCTGCGCTCAGCTGGCTTGCTAGAGCGCCCAGACCTCACTCAAAGGGGAAGCCCGCAGTGAAGTACCCAAGGGTGGCAACGGGGGGCGCCCAATATGACACTGTGCATGAGACGTCTAAAGGCCCCGAAGGCCCATTCACTGCACTAGAAATCACTGGCCACTGCAGCAGCTTCTTTAAAGTCAGGCTGGGCTCCTCCGTGCCTACCCTGGGTCTCTTTGGATTTGAGAGTCTTGGCTGAAGTGATTTTAATGAATTTCCATATTCTAATGTTTCAGGGAAATGTCCCCAACATCCTATCTGATCAGCCCCTTCGTGTGCTTATTACATGTGGGATTAGTGCTTTGTCCTAGCCAGGAGAGATTCTGCAGTTCTGTGGGCTCCCAGAAGCTGGAATTCTCTGGATCCCACCCAGGGACATGCAACATGTTGAGTAAATATGTAATCCCAGCAGGAAATGGAAATCTCCCTGACTGGAGGTGGCTGGCAGGGTTTGGTTCAGGGAAGCTGCAGGGTGGCAGAGTGGAACGGGAAAGGAGACCTCTGAGGGACATAGCTGGAGAGGATAAGGTGGAAGGGGGGACAGATTGAGGGGACACCTTGGTGACAGTCCTAATGGGAAAAGGGGCAGCAAGCTGCCTGCTGCGGTAGAGGCAACCCCTGCTTTGTGTCCTTCCCTTCTGAGCGCCTCACAACCGACCTTCATGCCAGCAGTATGGAGTAAGTGTAACAAGGAAATGTCAAACAGTCTGCCACAGGCCTCAGGATACAAGCAAGGTGCCTCCCATCACAGGGCTGGTGGGGGCAGAGGCCAGGCCTGTTGACACTGCCTGCCACTGTTTTCCCCCTGGGGTGGGGCAGGGGAAATCATGACAAAGCCAACTCTAGGGTGCACTGTGGAAGTGGGCCATGCAGTGGAAGGTGGAGACAGGGGCCTGGAGCTTTCTCCGCTTCTCTGGCCTCTCTCTCACCATGTCAACAGGCACCATACAGATGTTCTCTTGTTAGCTTGTGAACTGCCCAGCTTATCTGTCCCTTCCTACTAGATTCAAGTTCTCTGAGGCTTGTTAAGTCTTTGGTCTAAGACGCAGGCAAGGCTGGAGTCACAGAGTGCTCCACAAATATTTGTGGCATGACTGAATAAATGAGTGAGTGAACAGCCTAAGTAACTGGTTTATTCTAACAATAAGTGAAGGAAACACAACACCTCTTCTATTCTTCCCCTTTCTCCCAACTTGGTTCAGTGTAACTTTACCTGCTTTGCAAAAAACAACCCTTACTTCCTAGTAAGGTGAGGAGGGGTATCAGTGTTCCTGTGGCCAATCCACAATTCTGTTGACAGGATTCATTTGCTTCCTGTGGTGGTTTGAATGAGTGTCCCCCATAGGCTTTAAGTATTCAGACATTTGTCTCCAGTTGGTGGCACTGTTCTTGGAGGTCTTAGAAGGTGTGGCCATGCTAGAGGAAGTACGTTATTGGGGGCAGGCTTAGTGAGTTTAACAAGCTTTGTGGTCTCCAGTCTCTCTCTCTGCTTCCTGTGCTCATTGCGAGATGTGACCCTCGGCTTGCTGCTCCAGCTCCAGCCACCATGCCTCCCGCCACAATGGACTCTAATTCCCTGGAACCGTCAATCGTAAGCTCAAATAAACTCTTCCTTTTATAAGTTCCTTTGGTCATGGTGTTTTATCACAGCAACAGAAAAGTGACTAATACACTTCCTTTCAGTGAGTGGCTTCCCAGCTTATGAACTCCCTCTTGAGTGCTGCACCTTAGATATGTGCATGGAGTTCAGCAGACTACACACAGCACAGGCACCCCTGACAGGTGAAAAGCAGATGTGAAATGGGCCGAGGAAAAGAAGCATCAGCTTACAAATAAAATGATATTGAGGAGAAAAAAAATATCTTACAAATAAAATAAGCACTTGCTTCTAAAATTTCCAAAGTTTACCAAACAAGAATCTGAGTACACCCAGTGACCAGTATGGACAATGTGTTTGAGAGAGCATCCAGAAAGCACGCAGCTGATGCACCTTTGAATCAGGGATGGTGCCTGCCGAGCTGTCTGAAGCATTGTGGGAAATGGCAGTGAAAACAAGGCCAGCTTCTCAACAAAATACTTGCAAACCACATACAGACCCACATCAAGAACACCATCCATCATGACCAAGTTGGATTCATACCAGAGATGCAGAGATGGTTCAACATATGAAAATAAATAAATATCATAAAATATATAAATGGACTGAAAGACAAAAACCACATGATCAACTCAATTGATGTGGAAAAGCCTTTGACAAAATCCAGCATCCTTTCATGCTTAATTCCTAGAGGGAACTGGATTGGAAGGATCATTCCTCAATGTAATCAAAGCCATATACAGGAAACCCACAGCCAATATCATCCTAAATGGGGAAATGACAGAAGGATTCCCTTTAAAGATAGGAACTTGGCAAGGCTGCCCCCTATCACCACTCCTCTTCAATATAGTGCTTGAAACACTTGCTAGGGCAATAAGGCAAGAAAAGGAAATTAAAGGAATACTAATTGGAAAAGAGGAAATCAAGCTATCCCTTTTTGCTGATGATACGATTGTTTACTTAAGGGATGCTAGAAACTCCACCAGAAAATCCCTAGAAACAATTAAGAGTTTGAGTAAAGTGGCAGGATACAAAATTAACCTAGAAAAATCAGTAGCCTTTCTTTACACTAACAACAAGAAACTGAAGAAGGAATTCAAGGAGACCTTCCCACTCACAATAGCCTCAAAAACAATAAAATACCTAGGAACAAACCTAACCACAGACACCAAAGATCTCTACAACAAAAATTTTAAACCCTTGAAGAAGGAAATTGAAGAAGACATCAGACGATGGAAAAACCTCCCATGCTCATGGATTGGGAAAATTAATATAGTAAAAATGTCCATTCTACCCAAACTCTTGTACAGATTTAATGCAATCCCAATTAAAATCCCCAAGAGTTTCTTCACAGGCCTGGAAAAAAGTCCTTAATTCCATTTGGAAAAACAAAAGACCCCAAATACCCAAAGCAACCCTGAGCAAAAAGAGCAATACAGGGGGGATCTCTATACCAGACTTCAAACTATACTACAGGGCTATAGTCATAAAAACAGCCTGGTACTGGTACAAAAACAGACCTGTTGACCAATGGAACAAAACCGAAGATCCAAACTTGAGCACATACAATTTCAGCCACCTTATATTTGACAAGGGGGCCAAGAAGACACAATGGAGGAAAGACAGCATCTTCAGTTAAGTGGTGTTGGCAAAACTGGATCACCATTTGTAGAAGAATGAAATTAAACCCCTACCTCTCACCCTGCACAAAAGTCAACTCCAGATGGATCAAAGACCTCAATGTGAAACACCAAACTCTGAAGGTGATAGAAGAAAAAGTTGGCAGCAGACTACAAGACATAGGCATAGGAAAAGAATTCCTAAATCAGACAGCAGCTGCACAAAAATTAGGGTCAACGATTGATAAATGAGACCTCATTGAACTCTAAAGCTTCTGTACATCAAAAGAAACAATCAAGGAAGTGAAGAGAAAACACAGATTGGGAGGAAACCCTCACCACAGACACATCTGACAAAGCATTGATTTCCAGAATATATAAACTACTCACAAAACAAAGAAGAAAGAAAACAAATGACCCACTCAAAAGATGGAACAAAGAGCTGAACAGAGACTTCACAAATGAGGAATTAGAGATGGCTGAGAAACATCTTAAAAAGTGTTCAACGTCACTAATAATTAAGGAAATGCAAATTAAAACCACTTTAAGATATCATCTCACTCCAATAAGACTGGCTAGGATCAAGAAAACAAATGATACCAAGTGCTGTGATGTAGGGAAATCCAGCTTGAATTGTGGGCTAGCTTTCCAATTAGTATGCCTCAGGGCACTGTGTGGCTAAGGGTCTGGCCCCGCCCCAAGGAGGAGCAAGCAGCATGGCCTAGGTGCGTTAATGCTGGGTGGGGCAAGGTGTGCAGTGGTGGGAATTGGGAGACTTATGATTTGTCCTGGGAATTGACGTCATTTGGTTTATAAAAGCAAGCTGTGGCAAGGAGTAAATTTGAATTTCATAGTAACATCATCACGGAATTCCTAGCTGTTATTTTTATTAATTATTGTGCACATACAGGCTAAGGTAGGCCTGCATTTCATTCAGGTGGCCAGTGGGTTAGAAAAAGGTTCACTTTGCGGACCACCAGTCTGAGTAGCGGTGTTGTGTGTGAATATTGGTTGAAGAGAGGCAATCAGCCATCAGCCTGAAATTCCTGTCCAGGCCCTGGGCAAGTGAGAAGTCATGGCCAAGAGTGGAACACATGTCTGTGGGTCCAGGCTAAGAGCCTAAGTTGGAGTTACCACTTAGGGTGGGCTACAAGGAAGTAGCTGGCTGGTCTCTGTGCCGAGAGGCCAGCTCCCCACAGTGTCTGCAAAGCAGGCATTGTGTCCCCATCCCCTTTAGCAGGGCCGAGTGGTCCCTGTTCGGCATTAAAAACAAAGCTTCCTACATTGCTGGAGAGGTTGTGGGGAAAGGGGAACACTCATCCACTGCTGGTGGGAATATAAACTCGTACAGCCACTATGGAAAGCAGTGTGGAGAACCCTTGGAAGACTCAGAATGAGCTTGCCACCTGACCCAGCCATACCACTCCTGGGTATGTACCCACAAGACTCATCTTACTGAAGAGATACATGCACAGCCATATTTATTGCAGTTCTCTTCACAATAGCAAGGAGCTGGAACCAACCCAAGTGCCCATCAACTGAGGAGTGGATAGAGAAAATGTGGTACATCTACAAAATGGAATTCTAAGTTGCAGTGGTAAAGAAAGATGACATCATGAACTTTGCAGGTAAATGGATGGACCTAAAAGATATCATGCTGAGTGAAGTAACAGTCCTAGAAAAACAAATGACAAACAGTATCCCTCATCTGTGGATGATAGCACTAATTACCCAGTTGTATGGCAAACTGAGCAACATTAATGTGACCTGCAAACAACTGTGCTCTTATATTGTAGGATCCCATAAATAAATAAATAAATAAATAAATAAATAAATAAATAAATAAATGGCTAGCTCATTCCCTGAACAGATCCCCCAGCACTGTGCAAACAATCAAAACTAATTGAGTATTGGCTCTGCTCTACCCTTGAGTCTGGGGCAGTCTTTGGGTCCCCAGCATGACTTAGAGCTGGTTCTGTCTAAATGGGAGTGGTGGCTAATCACTTCCCTCTACACCTCCTGCTCCCAAGCTGTCTAAGGACCTATTATGATGCAGGTGGGGTGATCCAGCTGCCTCTGGCACCTCGCCCAGACTCATTTGTTCTAGTTGTTCAGCCCCTGGCTTGCTGGTGATTACATCATGATAACACCATGCCCAGCACTAGAATCCAGGGTACCTGAAGCTAGGGGGGATAGCAGGGGTGGCAGGGGTGGCAGGGGTGGCAGGGAGGTAGAGCTAGGTCAGACTGGTGGCACTTGAGTCTGAATTTTCTCCTGTGTACTTAGTTTGTTATGGCAAAGTGCCTAGGGCAGAGTGCACAGCCCTGGAAGGTGGGGCCAAAGAGGGAAAGGGTGAAAGGCCAGGACAAGCCAACTGGAGTTCAAAAGACAACTGACTGCAATGGGCTGGGTGAGAGCAGAATGCTTTAGGGGGTTGAGAAAGTAGATCAGTACAGAGCAGACAAGGAGGTGGAAGGACCCTGGATTCCAGCCAGCTCTGTGTGGGCAAGCAGCCATCACCAACACAGACAATGGAGCCAGGCTCCAGGGAGACAACAATGCTTAGACAACAGTGAGACACAGGGTCTAGAGAGATGGCTCAGCAGTAAGAGCAACTGGCTGTTCTTCAGAAGACCCAGGTTCGGTTCCCAGCATCTACATGGTGGCTAACAACTGTCCATATCTCTGGTTCCAGGCAATCCATGCCTTCTTCTGACCTCCATAAACATTGCACAATATGGGTCCACTTACATGCATGCAGGTAATACACTCATACACATAAAAACAATAAGCAAAATAACTTTTTTAAAGAAAATAATGAAAGGTTGAAAAACTGTGTCTCATATGGACTGAAGATGATGGGGCCCACCCGGCCAGCCAGGTCAAGACGGCGCTGAGAAGAGGAGGGGAGGAGGGACCTGGGTTGTTTGCCAAAACCTCTGGTTGGGGAAAGATAAGGACAAGCGGCATAAGTTACAACTGTCAGCTGTGTACGCCAATCTGCCTGAGAGGGCCAGAGGGGCTGCAGGAACATTGGTCATTTGCTTTCACGCCTAAATGCCCTTTGTGGCTGTTTTGTATATAAATCACTGCCCTGCTTGCAATAAAGTGAGATCCTGCTTGACTAGACTCCCTGCTGTATCTGAGTGTCTCCCGGGAACTGAGGAGGCTGGGGAACTGGTAAGCGGCACACTTACCTCCCCTCAGTCCAGTCGGTTCCAGGACAGGACCCGACTAAGACCTGACACTTGGCGCCCTGCATGGGGGCTTGGAGAGGGGGACCCTGAGGTACCCTGTGCCTGCCGGCTGAGGCCAGGTGGTCTTCCAGGGTAACTGGGGCCCTAAGTATGGGTAACGCAACTTCAACTAAGAAAGATCCTGCCTTGAGAGCTTTATGCCTCATGTTACAGTCTAGAGGACTTGAGTTAACTGAAACCAATGCCCTGAGCACTTGGGAAACTATCATCTCCCTTGCCTCTTCTCCTGGCAGACTTGGGCTAGGGTGGAGAAGCTGGCAAGGGAAAGGGAGAGGCATTTTGGCGTTGATCCACCCCTTGGCTTTTACCCTACCATTATGGCCCTAAAGACCTCTTTTCACCCAAATGCACTCCCTCCCCTGGGGGAGGGAACCTCAGGGAGAGCTTTGGGAGGGATAGAGAAGGACACTGAAGAGAAATGGGCGGCCTTTACAAAAGAGCGTGCCGAGGGGATGGAGACGCACAGGAGGGAGAGGGAAATATGAAACCAACACCCGAGTGCACCAGCCCCGCCCCAAATAAACCTCCCCCCTTAGCCCATGGGGAGGGCCCAGGAGAGACGTCCTCTCCCTACGCCACCCTCCGAGCAGATCTCATGGACATGGACTCCTATACACAACTGGAGAGGAGAGGGGGGGATGGGAGAGGCCGCATATGCAGAAGCCTGTCCTCCTAAAGAGGAACTACAGGCATTCCCCATGAATTTGGCCCCAGGGGGAAGTCGACCTTTGGACTGCTATCCATGGGAGGCCAAAGACCTTAAGGAGCTCCTCAAGGTGGTGGCTGAGGACGGCCCCAATTCCCTGTGGGCCACGACTCTGTTGCAGGATGTCGCCTACCACCCTTGTGTTCCTAAGGACTGGATCAACGTGGCTAAGGCCATCCTTCCCAGCCCCTTGTTCATCAAGTGGACAGCCTTTTTCAAAGAGGAATGCAGGGTTAGGGCAGAGGAGAATAGAGGAGCCAATCCTGCCATCCCCATCACATTTGGGATGCTCTCAGGGACGGGGGATGGGTACCACACGGGGATCCAACAAGCCACAATCCTAGGCCCCTACCATGATCAGGTGAGGCAGTGTGGACTGGATGCCTGGAGAAAGTCAAATGAGGGGCCTACAGAATCCCCCATTGCTGGGGTGAGGCAGAAGCCTGGGGAACCTCTGCCAGGCTTCATTGACAGAGTCCAACAGAGCATTCACTGGAAAGTCTCCGCAGGAGAACTTAGAGACAAATTCATAAGATTACTGGTATGGGAGGGGATGAACAATGACCATCATATGGCTTGCGCAGGCCTAAAGGACCAGTCCATGAGTAGTTGGGTGATTGCATCACAAGATGTAGGCACCCAGCACCACCAGTCTCATTCTTTAGCCCTTGCCCTACAGGCACAAACAATGGCAATGACTGAGGCCATTATGGAAGCCTTGAACATGCAGGGGCAGAAAGTCCAGGAAAAAAGCAAAGCAGGGGCCTGCTTTAGGTGCGGGCAAGAAGGGCACTTTAAATGGGACTGCCCTCAGGGGGGCCCAGGATGGTGCCAACGATGGGGGCCAAGCCTCCTCCCATCCCATGTCCCCGATGCAGAAAAGGCTTCCATAGGAAAAAGGACTGCAGGTCAAAATTTGACCTGGAAGGCAAGACTTTAAACTAGTTCTGGGGCGGCCTCTAGCCCCATCATACCAAGGAGGAGAATGGCCAGAGAAACAAGGTGCTGGGCATGGAGATGTGAGGACTCAGGCTCACTGGACAGTCCCCCTAACCGAGGGCCTGCATCCCCAGATGTCAGTCATCATTGGAGGCGTCAAGTTCCAATGGCTAATAGACACAGGGGCGGACAGAACAGTCTTGAGAAAGGAGGAAGTGCCTAACTTCCCTAACACCTGGTCCCATAGTTCTAGGGGTGGGAGGGAACTCTAGGACTGAGGAGACTTCTACCCTCATGAGATGGGTAGGCCCAGATGGAGATCAGGGCAAGATTAGACCAGTAGTGGCCCAGGGTCTCACATTCAACCTGCTTGGCCAGGATTTACTGGGGCAGATGGATGTGGTACTGACCACTGACCATAAGATGTTTTTTGAGGATCCCCTGAATGCCCCCCTATTCAGGAAAAGAAAAACAGGTTAAAATCTACCCCCAATCATAAAGGCCACTGCTCCCCAGGTTCCCCCTATTAGATGGAAGCTGGGTAAACCCGTTCGGGTAGAGCAGTGGCCTTTAACACAACCAAAATTAGAAGCCTTACAGCAGCTAGTGGAGGAACAACTGAAGCTCAGACATATTCGCTCAACCATGAGCCCATGGAACACCCCCATCTTTGTTATCCATAAAGCCTCGGGGTCATGGCGCATGCTCCAGGACTTGAGAAAGATAAATGATTGAATGGAGCTGGTTGGAACTCCCTTTCGGGGCACACCCTGGATTCCTGCAATCCCTACAGATTTCACAACTGTAGTCATTGACCTTAAGGACTATTTTTTCTCCATCCCCCTGCACCCAGGGGATTGTAGTAAGTTTCCTTTCTCAGTGCCTTCGCTCAGCTATTCACGGCCAGATCACAGATATGAGTGGGTGGTATCACCCCAGGGTATGGCCAACAGCCCTGCACTTTGCCAACAGTACCTTTCCATCCTCCTGGCCCCCATGCTGTTGTGGAAGGATTCCCTTCTGTACCTCTATATGGATGATATCATCATTGGCCACCAGGACCCCCATGAGCTGCAGGGACTCCTTGAAACAATATTGCAAACTTTAATGCAGGGAGAGTTCACGGTGGCACCTGAAAAGATCCAACAAATCCCCCTTTTCAAGGTACTGGGAACCCATCTTTCCCTTACAAGGGTCAGTCCTAGAAAGCCTGATATAAGAGTGCCAGAGCGTCTTACTCTGACACAGCTCCAAAGTCTCCTCGGGGAGATTAACTGGCTTAGGCCTTGGGTAGCTGTCCCTACAGGAAACCTAACACCACTGTTTGACTTGCTGAGAGATAAGAGTCCCCAGGAGGAGATCCCTATCACACAGGAGCATCGGGAGATTTTCAGGGCTTTTCAAGAGGCTTTGCACGGCTGCTCATTGGCTAGATATTCTAAAGAATATCCTGTCCCTATGGGTGCTTGAGGGATCTGACTTAACTACAGCAGTAATTACTCAAGAGGGGGGACCCTTGGAATGGATACACACATCCACAGCAGGTACGCCTCGGGTATACTCTCAGACAGAGCAATTGGCAGATGCCATAATAAGGAGAAGAACACAGGCACAAAGGCATTACGGGACAGACCCCCATCACATTATCCTCCCACATTGGACATCAGACATTGAATGGCTGAAAAGTCCTAGGAAATTTTGGAGTCTTTCAGCTGTGCTGTCACCTTTTAAAATTCACAGGTCTCCAAACCATGTGGTTTGTAATCTACAGCTGAGCTGAAATCCTAAATCATGTTTGTCTTTAACTGCCTTTTAAAATCAACCTAAAATAACACCATTTTTTCAATTTCAGCACCCTAAAAACAAAAACAGGTGGATTTGTATGGAGATTTTCAGGCCAGCCCAGTCTGACAAAAGGCTTTTTAACACAAATAAAATGTTCTTTAGGAACTATTGGTTACTAAAATACTCAGTTAAAAATACTCTAAAGTTTTGGTTCAAAAATTAACTTGTGATGATTTTACTACTTAGATAAACTTACTGTTTCAATTCAGTAAAGGCTAATTCTAAGACTAAGATTAACCATTTTTCTCCCTAACTCAGGTCTGTTAATATGTTTAAACAATTAATAAATAAATCAATTTATTAAGGATAAGTAAAAATTTACACATGTGATAATTCAAGATTTATTGGGTTTATACTGTCATCTACTGGTGACAATCCATCAACACCAAAAATGGATCTGTAAAACCCACTCTATAGTTTATTCCTTAAAGTAATATATCTAGGGGTTGTAATAAACAAAAGTTAAAATCATATACATAAACTTTATTTCTTCAGGATCAAATCTTAATCAGGTAACTTAAAAATCACAATGTATGTTTAATCAAGGATTATCTAAGTTGTGTTTACTTTTATACAGAATTTATTTACACAGTATATAATGGTAAAGCCAAATTACTTATGATTATTTCACAATTGGTCAAATACTATCAACATAAAAGATTGGTCGCACTTAAATTTATTAAAAATATAAGTTATTATTATTTTTACTCCTAATTCATACTAAATTTTCAGGTGACAGCCTTAACATTCATGTATACCAGTGTTCCCAATGTCTTTCTGTGATGTTATCTGTAACATCCCCTTTTTATCTATAAGATATCTTACTTAGGCTTAAAAGACTGGATTTCACCTCTTAATCAACAATGGACCTTAAAACCCATATCTATGTCCTGATGGGAGGAAAAACAAAAAACTTGCTTTCGTGTATGTCTTAGGGGGAGGAAAAGGGTATATAGTACTATTGTCTTTAAAAATGTAAAAGCCTTTTCCATTCTCCTAAAATAAAAAGGGAAAAATTAATAATACCCTCCAAAATACAGCTTAACTTCTTCCTTGCATTAAGAGTCATGAGATCTCTTGGAGGGATACTTTATTTCCCAAAAACATCTATTAAAAATGTGTTGAAGCCAGGTACTATACTGGCTGGGCCCTCTCCCAACAACCAACTGTATCTGTAAAAAATTAACAGCTATCTTTTATCACAGCCCCAAATCAGGCCCAATAGATCTATCAAGGCTATAAAAATATTAAAGGGGCATGGGTAAAAACTCTAAGTACTAAACTGGTACATTATTTTGTCTTTCAAACTTAATGTTAAAGGGCTAAAATATAATTTATTCTTAAAAGGACTTTGATTAGCCTTCATCCATTTATCTACTTATGATAAACATAATTTATATAAAAACCCACAATAATGTAAAGGATAATGGCATTTTTAACCACCTGTGCCATGACTTCAGCACAACCTGGTATAATAAATAATGTTTGCTTAAGTGCCTATGCTTTACTATTCATATTTCATCAGTAAAATTGCAGAAAATACCCCTGGGAAGGCCTAAACTCCTGCTCAGCCCGAGACCACCTGCTGGGGCCCTGCGGTGCTGTGTCTCCAGACCCTTGCACAGCTTCCACCTGGCCTCCACCCTCCGCCCTCCAGTAAAAGACGTGGAGCTGAGCTGCCAACCTCCTGTGGGGAAAACCTGGGACAGACTGCAAGGCCCAAGGTGCCAACTTCAACAAAAGAATGGATCACTCTGCTCTTCGTCCACCCCTCTCCCCTCCTCTTCAAAGCCTAGGAGCTACTTGCTAAAGATAAAACTTGCCAGAGGCCAAAAGAATAGTTGTAAACTATCATATACTGGACTTTGTTCTATCAATATAGTTATACATGCAGGCCTTTTCAGTCAAATTTAAGACTTTGGGGGTACAACTAAAATCACCATCTATGTTAAAGGGGTATCAAATAATATCTGTAAGTCTTGGGGGGAGGAAAAATGTTGCTTTTAGGAGGAAAAATGTTATTTCCATATCTACGTCCTGATGGGAGGAAAAACAAAAAACTTGCTTTCATGTATGTCTTGGGGAGAGGAAAAGTGTTGCTTTTAGAAGGAAAATGTCACTTGCATGTCTATGCCTTGAGGGGAGGAAAGATGTGGTCTTTATATATGGGTTAGTGACAAAACCCTATTACCTGTCTCCAGGTTCCCCTGCCTTCAACCCAAGTCCTTCTATGAGCCGTGCCTGACCCTCAGGCCACCTAAATATTCTCTTTTATTAGGACCAATCTCCACCTTAGGAGGTCAGCTTCTTGGTTTGTTAAAAGCCAAATTTATACTCTCTCTAGATTTACAGCCTAGAGTGTCTTGGTCCAATATCAGCTGTCTCTGAAAATTCTTTGGAGGAAAATGAAAGCACTGCCACATTTTAATAAAAATGAAGAGGGAGCTGTAGGGATGAGACCTTGTCTGACAGAACAGGACCCACATTCCACTGTCCCCATAACTAACTCCTTTGAGGAGCAGGATGTACAATCCTGTTCACTGAATGAGGCCCCATATCCTGAGGGCTCCTTTTGATGTACAGGGCAGAAGCCATACCTCCTAACACACCTGGAGTCCTACTGCTCTGGTAGGAGCCTTGTTGGCTCACGCTTCCCAGAGAATCCCCTGAAGAAAATATAATAACACTATGTGACAGCAGTGCTTTTTTTTAATAGAAGGAAAGGGGCACCTGTGGGGATTCAGGTTGGCAGAAGCACTTAGGAAGTCAGCTGGCAACCCCCAACCCTCAGGCCAGAGTCCTGCTGATTTCCTGCTTGCTTTTGGAACTTTCCTGGTGCCACTGTCTTTGCCAAAACATTGTCACATTCCTGTAGTGATCTGGAGTATATGGTGTAAAATCCTGTATGCCCCAACCCCCAGTCGCACCACAAGGTCCAGTATAAATACCCTAGAATTGTGAAAATAAAGTTGAGTTACTCCTCCATGGAATTTCTCCTGGCCTTGTTCTTGAGTCCATCCTTTCCTTGTTCTTTCTTTTCTTTCTTTCTATTTGGGCTTTCAGTACCTCTCCCTCCCCCTCCCTTCCAGGGCTAAGACCACTGACCAGCTGGCTGGAGTGATCTAGGAGACCTGCAGTCCCAGGAACATGTGGGCTCTGTTCAAAGGGAGGAAGAACATTGAAAGGCTACTTCTTGTTCTACAACTTGGTTCTTATGCTTGAGGATATAACTTACTTTTTTTCTTCTTTTTGGTCATTTTGAGACAAGGCGTCCCTGTAGCCCCAGCTAACTTGGAACTCACTATGTAAACCAGGCTGGCCTTGAACTCACAGAGAGCTTCCTGCTTCTGCCTCCCAAGTGCTAGGATGAAAGGCATGCAGCATAAGTTACTTTTAAGAGATACTCCTGTTCCATGGTACAATTTCTCCTATGGATAATTTTTATCCTGAGATGTTAAACTCTTTATTCAATGATCAAGAATCCATATCTCTGCCAAGCCTATATAAAAAAATAAACAATTTCTAAACATTTAAAAAGAAAATTAGCCATTTTCAAAACCTGCTTCAAGGACTGTAGAGATGGCTCAGTGGTTAACAACACCAGCTGCTCCTGCAGAGGACCTGGGTTCGATTCCCAACACCCACCTAGCAGCTAACAACCACTCATAACTCCAGTTCCAGGGAATCTGACACCCTCTTCTGGGTGCATTCCCTCTGCAGATTCAGAAGATAATGTTTTGGCACTTTTGACTTTATTATTTTTTGAGCTTTTTCCCTTTGTAGTAACTATGTTAATGATTTAACAAGTATTAACCTAAGTCATTTTTTAATTAAAAGCACAGAGCTCAATAATTGCCCAAATACATTGCAATGTAGTACATTATCTATAAACTTTAATGTCTTTGTAAGCCTTGAAGAAGGTTTTTCTTATTTTTTTTATGTGTATGGGTATACTGCTGGCATGTATGTAAGTGCACCTGTGTCATGCAATACCTGAGGAGGTCAGAAGAGGGTGTCAGAACTGGAGTTACACACAGTTGTTAGCTGCCATGTGGGTGCTGGGAATCGAACCCAGGTCCACTGTAAGAAGAGCCAGTACTCTTAATTGTTCAGCCATCTCTCCAGCTTAATCACACCTTCTTTTTACCATTTAGACAGCTAAATTGCAGCAAGCATCTCTTAGTAGCTCAAGGTCACTCAAACGGAACCTGAAACTACAAACTCGTGGTCCTTCGAGGGAGCATCCCAGGATACTGTGCTACTTTTCATGTGTTATCCCTGAAGACCAATCCAAATGTCTGTCCACCAAGTTCTCAAGGGTCAAGGAAAGGTCTACAAATTTCTGACCCCAGTGCCATTGGACAATCCCTAGTGTCTTGCAAGCAGTGGTCTATAGAACCCCATATCCTTCCTGAGACCTCCTGGTTCTCAGGCTGTACTGAGGAGAAGGGCTATACAGCAGGTTAGCATATGTCCCTTTTTCCCAGAGGACACCTGGCTCCCACCTCTCTCCAGTTCTTAGACCTCGCCTTCCTTATCTATAAAGGTGGAGCTCTGATGAGACAGCCAAAGGGTAGAGGCTGTTAGGTTATGAAAGGGCACATGAGGCTTAAGTCATTCCGGGAACATGATTTACTTCCATGTGGAACTGACAGAGCAGGCTACCTGCAGGCATGTGGTGGAACAGGAGCCGGAGAAACAGCAGGGGCAAAGGCAGGGGCAAGGTGGAGACTGAAGCCCACCCATTTATAGGCATGGGGCAGGTGGAGCCTCAGGTACAGGGGAAGAGGTCAGAAGATTGATGGCCTCTGGAGGAAGTGGGCATCTGTGTGTCCCTTGGAATTCTGAGAAGCCCAGATCTAACAGAGGCAAGGTCACTAAGCCTCGGGAGCCAAGATGTCCCTAGAAAGAGTGGCAGAAGATAACAGGACCCTGGGTTGCCCCATGGAAGCAGGGGGCAGGGACCGGATTACCCTGTGGAAGCAGGGGGGGGACCAGATTACCTGGGCCTAATACGAGCTGGGGTAATTTCACCTGAGTCCTCACAGTGTCTCAAAAGCAGTTCTGTGAGGACCAGTGCCTTTTGCCCCTGTGTGTCTCAGCCCCCGTCTGCCACGGTGAGGCACTAAAGGCCTACAGCTGGGATTTCTCTGTTTTTCTGTGACTGTGTCCTTAATGTGTCCACCAATGTATTTGAAAAGTGCCTTGATGTATGGTTTTCTTTGTTATTTTACTATCAAAACTTCATGAAACCACTTCCGTGTTAGAACATGGAATTTGTGGTAACGATGTTCTCAGGCCATGTTCATTCATATTTGGCTCCAGAATAAACTCTCTTGTCTCTTTTGAAGTAAGGATTGTGCTTTTGTGTCACAGGCCAATCTAATATGAAAAATTCCCCAGTTGAGGTTCCCTCTTCTCAGGTTGACATCTGAAGCTGTCCCCACTCGAAGGTGCCCCACTAAGTCCAAGTTACAGAGAGGCAGGTGTGCAACATCAAGGATAAATGGCCTCGAGGGGAGCAGGGTCACAGTAGCAAGTGACAAGGACTCAGAGAGGCCCTGTGTCTCTTCACATGAGTGTTCGTTTGTTTGTTTGTATGTTTCTTTATGGCTCAAGGGAAGGCTTCCCTCTACCTAGGACTTTTCTTCCCAAGGTTTATAAAGAATACAAGAGGTTTCCTCCTCCCCTGAGCCTGGCACTCTCCTCTATGTAACTGATATAGAGCGGGGGGGGGGGGGGTGTTTAGTTTGGGCCTCGTTCGAATTGAACCTACCACCATCTCCAACCTACGCATTACTCCTGAACTAGCAGAGGCTGAGGGTTCCCCCTATTGGAGAGGATGTAGATAAAGACAGCCCCGTACTGCTAATGGGAGTGCAAATTAACAAGCCATTCTGGAAATCGGTTTGAAGTTTCCTCAAAAAAAAATATTAAAAATAGAATTACCATGTAACCAAAAACCATAATTACCATGTAACCCAGCTATTTCACCCCACTCCTGAGCTTATACCCAGGGAACTCCCCGCATTACCACAGGGAAATTAAGATCCTCATTGCTGCTCTATTCAACAAAGCAAGGAAATGAAACCAACTTAGGTCTCCATCAAAAGATAGATGGATAAATCTGGTACATGGAATGTATTTGGAATATTATTCAAATGGAATTTATTTGGAATATTATTCAAAAAATGGAATATTATTCAGCTCTAAAGAAAAATGAAATCCACAGCTTAGCTTGCCATAATAATTAGTACTGCTTAAATGCCTGTACATCCAATTGCTTGTGCTTTGTTAGTATGACTAAAAAGGTATCACTGGATAACCTGTCAACCCATGAAGGGAAACAACCTGAACAGACTAGAGTCCAAAATGACAACTCCAAAGAAAGTAGACTGTTTTCTTCTCACCCACTTGTGCCCCTTTCCCAAAGCCTAGGGAACAAATTGCGGAAGAGGAGGCGTGGTAGAATGTAAGGGCTGCAGAAAGATAGGGGTGAATCATGAGACTATAGCAATATAGACTGGTCTCTTATTTGATCAACATGCTTGTGCATACAAGCATCACCAACTGGACTATGGGAACCTTGGGTTGTTCAAAATTTGGACATAGATACTTGCAAAATGCACCAATTACCTAATTGTACGGCAAACAGTAACATCAATGTTATCTGAAAATGACTGTGTTATTATATTGTAGAATCCCTTAAAAATAAACAAAAAAAAAGAGAAATGCAAAACACACAAAAAAAGAAAAATGAAATCACAAAATTCATGGATCTGGAATGTATGATATTAAGCAAGATCACCCCATCTCGTCAAGAAAAACCCCATGTTCTCCCTTATAGGGGAATCCCAGCCTACAGTGTATACATATGTGAAGAAATGCAGACATGAGTATAACACTTAGAAAGGAGAACAAAGCAAGGGTTTAAAAAAGGGGTCATAGAAATGAGTTCAGGTGCATAGCGCCCTTCTGATCAGTCCTTTGAATGCCCTTTCAACAACAGCACATTTCAATCCCAAATAAGTCCTTAAATGGGCTTGTGTCCACATGGGATCCACAAAGGGCTTTTACCTTACTGGGAAATCTGAATTTTGCATTATGTTTTTCATTGTTTGAATATTTCTGTGCAGTGTACTTTTTGTAAATACTTACATAGTTAGCATATTTTATTCTTTAAAATTTTTTTAAAGGAGGAGCCAGACATGAATTCCAAGTGGAGCAGGGGTTCCCAAAGCCATACCCTGGCTGTCTCCAAAGGGCTGAGATTCAACTTCCTTGTGGCTGCCTCTTCCCCACCCCCTGTCCTGGAAAAGGGACAGATGGGAACACAGCACCCTCTACTGCAGGCTTAGGAGTGCTGCATCAGCTAAACGTAAATCACTCCGGTCAGGGTCCTCAAGGGATAGCTTCAGCCTTGACTCCTGTCACATGTGTCCTTTGGGGTGGCCCTTGGTCCCTTTTTCAGACCCATAGGTCTGGAAAGTTTCCATAGAAATGGCAGGCTCTTTGATCCTTACTGCAGGGAACTACTGTCCATCATTGTCCATTACTGGGACAGATAGAACCAGCAAGACCACCTCTGGTTTTCCGCAGGGGTCTCATGAAGAGCTCGAGGGACCAACAGGATCAGACTGCCCTTCTGAAGTGCTTTCCCAAGGGTCTCATGAAGGGCTCCAGGGACCATCAGGCTGGATGCTGTAGGGAACTGCACTAACCTTCCCTATGCTCAGGCATCAGACTGCCCTTCTGAAGTGCATTTCCTGGGAAGCCACTTCTAACGATGGGTAGATCACAGCTTTAGGGCTCAACAAGTAGCTGAGGAAATCCATGGCCTCTCCAGATCCTACAGCAGTGAATCTCCCTGTGACCTCAGGGCTACCTCCAAGCAAGTCCCCTCTCCTGCTGCAGAAGACACAGATCTGATTGCAGCAGGCACCTCTGCCCCATGATACTGCTTCTCTTAGCTCAGGCTTTGCCAAATCCTCAGCAGATACCCCCAAGCATGGAATTGTGTCAGTATCATTTGTTGTAAGTAATCCCTGAGGCCAAGACATTGTAGGCTTGCTTTAGGTCCAGAGGCTGTCCTGCAAGTTATGCAGAAATATGGATTCAGAATGTCTATGCTTCATTACACCCAGATCTGACCCTGTCTTCCAATAACACAGGTCACTCCACCCCTCCCCTGGGGACATGACTGAGGGTTGGAGTGTGTTCTCATCCCAAAGGTTCCCAAAAGCACAGACCTCCTCACATGCCCACGCAGCTTTTCCATCGCCCCCCAATATGTGCAGAGGGCTATTTGCAGGTCCCCAAGTGCTCAGCTCTGGGCATGGCCTCTCATGTTTCCCAGTCAACTCCACTGAAAGCCCTGCAAGGAACACGGCCACTTCTGACACGCAGAAAAGACAGCAGTGTTCCAGGGAGCCGATCCAGAGGCCTGTGTGGGCTGCACTGAGGGAATTCTTCTGGGCCAGGAACCGACCCTGGCTGGTGAGTGTCCCAGCAGCTCTGAGTTCTCTCAGGCCCTAGTGTCAGCAAAATAGCTTGCTGGCTTCTGCAGCACGGCAGCCAGAGTCCAGTGACTGGGGCCAAGGGGGCTGGTCCTTGACTTGGTGACCCCCAGGTCACCCACTGACACCAGTCCAGCAGCCTTCTTTCAGCTGTGTCCCGCCTCCTCCTCCAGGCCACATCCCCTTCTAGTTTCCTCCTCCCAACACAGCCACTGGTGACACAGCTGCCACCCCTCCATGCCCACACAGCCACTGGTGACACAGCTGCCCCCCCTCCATTCCCACACAGCCACTGGTGACACAGCTGCCCCCCCTCCATTCCCACACAGCCACTGGTGACACAGCTTCCCCCCCTCCATGCCCACACAGCCACTGGTGACACAGCTGCCCCTCCTCCATGCCCACACAGCCACTGGTGACACAGCTGCCCCCCCTCCAGCACTGCCAGGTCCTGAAACCCCGCCCACTTATCCCTCTTCCCTCTGCCTTCTCCCTCCTCTTCCTGGTCCAGAGCCCAGGCACCAGCTTCTGTTTCTCAGCACAGTCAGAGTTTTGTTTTCTGGGAGAGAGAAATGAAACTGAAACTGATCTGAGCTGCCTGGGAAATGCAGGCACCGGGCAGAGGAGGGCAGGGGAGAAGAAACAAAACTTGGCTCAGCACGGGGTGGCCCTGTGGTCACCGGATCCACCTTCCCCATCCACCATTCCTTCTAGAACCCCTGAAACATTTGCCCCAGGAACCTTTGCTTGGTCCAAGTGCATTTGCTGTCAACGTGGGCCTGGTGTGGCCACCCACCTGCTCTCAGCCTGGTGGCAGGGGTCCAGACCCTGGGGCAGGGCTCTGCTCCTGGGGCACAAGGGGAGCCTGGCACCTGCCCTGCCAGCTCACTGGGGAGGCTGGTGGGGGAAAGGCTGCAGTCCCTGAGGAGGAGATGCTGCCTCCCTGAGCCGGAGGGAGTTCTCTGCAGAGGAGGACTCTGCTCTGAGGAGGGGTGGAGGGGTGTGGGGTGCACTGGAGCCCTGTGCCCCTTCTCCCGAAGAGCAGCACCTGTCAGCAGCAGTGTGCTCAGCCCTCAGGACCTGCTGACAGTGTTCAACCTCACCAGGAAGCAAGGCCCAGAGAGGCTGGCCAGGCTCCTAGGAACCTGTGATTCATCTAGTAGGGTTGCTCTGCACAGCCAAGGGACTTCAGCCCCCTCTTCCCAGAAAATGGGGATTTGGCTCCACCCAGGCTGTGGGATCCCTGGACTGCAGCTGGACAGAGGCTGGGAAGGGCTGGTTTGTCAAGAACTGAGCTGACCTGAGGAAGTGGAGGAAGAAGCTAGCACCTGTCGGAGGGGTGTCGTCACCCAGACAGATAAAGGGAGATTATGTCAGGGCAGCTGTCCATCGCCATTCTAGAAAACTCAGAAGAGCTCAACACAGGGATGCTTGGAGGGGACAGATCAATGGAAGGACTGCAGGCGTCTGCAGATGGGAGGTGGCCGGCGAGGACCAACACAGCATGTCAGAATCCTGTTGGAGGGAGACTGACCAGGGAAAAGGGAGGCCGGTGCAAGGCGGGGAGAAGAAGAGGGGCTGTTAGCACAGCCCTCAGCAGATCCTGAGGAACCTCGGGCTTCGCTCTGAGCCTGAGTCTCACCCAGCAGGTCTGGGAGGTCTGAGCCTGAGCATTAGACATTTCTGGGCTCTCCTTGGCCGGAGCATCGAAGGGGCTTCTTTGAGTTTCGTTTCTGAGCTCAGCTCCTCCCACTCGGAACTTGCCGCTTGCCTGAGTTTCCATTCAGCTAAGGGGCGGAGCCAGCACTGTTTAAAAAGCCTGGAGCTTTTGGGAACTGAGGTGTTCTGTTGCCAGGCAGAGACCTGTGAGTGCCGCACTCAGCTCAGCAAGCATCCCAGCAGGTAGAGGCAACAAGTGCCAGGAGCTGCTTGTGAGTACCTGGGTGGGCACTACTACGGGGGTTCTCGGGGCTGTTGTAGTAATGGGGACAGTACAGCCATAGGCTGGAAAGAAGGCTTTCCACCTGCTGACATCCGGGGATCGGTTCTTTTTTTTTTTTTTTTTTTTTTTTTTGTATGTGTATGAATGTACTGTCTGCATGTAGGTTTGTGCAACCGTGTCGTGCAATGCCGCGGAGGTCAGAAGAGGGTCTCAGATTCCCCTGGAACTGGAGTTCTCCTGGAATTAGAGTTTCAGACGGTTCTCGGCCGCCATGTGGGTGCTGGGGATCGAACCCGGGTCCTCTGTAAGAGCAGTCGGCGCTCCCAACCGCTAGGCCATCTCTCCAGCCCAGGGGTTCGGTTCTTAAACAGCCCCCTAACCCAGGTTCCTCTGCCAGAGGCGGCTTCAGGAGGCGATGAGTTCCCTGGGGATCTAAGAAGGCTGTGGTTTAGGAGCCCCTGAGAAGTTTCAGATCCCCTGAGAGACCACTGGAAAACAGTCTAGGCCTGGTTTCCTGCTACCAGTCGGAGCTGGCCACATGAGCCAGTGGAGCATCCCCCCCCCAGCCCCCCACCCCTAGTGCAGGCAGAAGTTGGATTTGGGGACCCTGCTGGAAGGGCTGACAGAGGCACTTGTGTTCAGAAATAGGAGACAGGAGATGCCCCAGGTCGTCTGGGCACTGGGAGGCTGGGGTGAGGGTGCTCCACAAAGACTTCCCATTCACAAAGTTGAACTGCAGAGGTGTGGAGGGCAGAAACCTTGCAGAAGGAAGGTTGGGGTCCAGCCAGGGCTACTTTAAAGCCACACAACCTGGGGAGGATTCCTGCTCTCAGAATCCAGGCCTTTTCTGGACCTGCAGGGTGGGGGGGATGGTTATGTATGGGTTCTGAATCCTACCCCCATGCTACTGGTATTTCCAACTGATCCGAGGGTTATTTGCCACCAGGACAGACCCTCAGAGGATCCTTGAGTCTGTCCCCATCCCTGTCACTGGGATCATGTCCAGCACAGCTGGTCAGTGGCACATGAGGTCACAGCCAAACACCTACTACCTAATGTAGAGAGGAAGGGCAGCCAGCCAGCTCAGGGATGGCAGGTGTGGGTACAGACCTGCCTTTGTAGGAGTCCTGAGAGGCCCCCACACCAGGTCACTTGTCCCCTGCCTGACCCTGGCCTTCAGGGGAGTCAGGAGTCTGTGCTTAATTAACACCTGTGGGCGTGAAATGTGGGGAGACTGCCCTGTTGGTCTCTGGGCAGTGGGGTCTCTCGTGGGGAAGAGCTGGGAAGGACGGGGAGGCACTGGCTGCCACCCTGCAGCTCCTCCTCAGACTAGGTGGGCCGAGAGCTGGGGTCGCCCCTCTTGACTGGACCAAGGTCCAAATGGGTGATGTATACTCAGGTTGACAGTGCACTGGACGGCCAGAGCACTGAGGGAGCACAGGGGGTTCGTGTGACCCTTGAGATTCCTCTATTCCTGAGATCTATTGAGTCTCAAAAGGTGACCGTAGAAAAATGCTCATGTTTGTGATTCGGAGACAGAACCCTGGGCCTAGATCCAAGAGAAACAAACAAGAAGAGGACCTCTGTCGCAAGTCTGCTCTCGCTGGCCACCAGAAACCTCTGGTTATCAGGGGAAAATAAATCCCTGAGGAACCATGAGGTCACTTGATGGTCCAGTGAGGCCAACTGAGGCAGCCACAAACCAATCAATGGGGCTCAGTTTGAGGCTGACAGGGCTCTTCACTCTGGAGCCTGGGAACCCTTGGAACATGGGGTCTTTCCAAAGGCAGGAGAGGGGAAATTGTGTCTGGAACAAATTTGTAGATTAACATCTCCTTAAGTGCCCTTTAAATAAGTCTCTCTCAGGATCTCCTCCAGGCTCACAGAAGGATCACCACTCTGTTTCCACATGGAGGTGTGATGGGCAATTTGCCAGGAAGGTGAGACCCCTAGGCAGGCAGAGAAGGAAGGCAGTGTTAGATACCAGTGTCCTTGATGTGCCCCTTAGCCAAGGGCCCAGCAACAGGTTCCAGATTTTTCTTACTTGTGCTCTTTATTTCCAATAGGAAAAAAGAAGCAAGATGGTTCATTGTGCAGAAGAAACAGGAAGCTCTGCTTCAGGCACCTTGTCCAGCCATCCCAATGGAGATGCTGGACTGGCAGAGAAAAGCCAGGTAATGCCAGCTTTCTGCCTTAAAGTGGTTTTCCATGGGGCATGAGCTCTGCCCATCAGAGAACTGTGGCTTTATACAGGGACACAGCTGCCCTGCACACAGAGGATTCGTGTCCCTCTAGGGTAAGATGCAGGGCTGGGGCTGCTGGTCATTCTGCATGGGCCATGGTGCCACTAAATGCCAACATTTGTCCTTCCCTGAATATGGTCAGAGTGTCAGTTTGGGAAATCAGGGAACACTGATGGGGTCCTCACTGAGCCCTGGGTCCCCGGCATGCTGTGCTGTCACCTGTCCACACCATGGCTTGGTCTCCAGGGACAACCCCTGCAAGGTTTCAGTGAGCTGTCACCTCCCTGGGGAAGCCACACAGTACCTGTTTTCCAAGAATTAGGATCCACTTTTGCTGGGAACCAAACATGGTCTCTGGCAGGAATCTCCCTGCACTTCATCCAGCACTGACCCTGCCAGCTGTCTGCCCTTGGGTGTCAGAGACCCCTTAGCAGTGGGCTTTCCATGCGCATGGCGGGATCCATAGCACGTGGCTGTGCAGGAGTCTCTGAGGCTGACTCAGGCACGCAGAACCGTGCTTTGCCATTCCCTGTGTCAGAGGTGGGCCACCCGCCTGTTGCAGGTTTTGTCTGTCTCTAATGCTGAACACCTTTCCAACCAATATGAACAACAGGGTTGAAGGTCACAGAAACTGAGCAGGGCCACTGTCTCCCCATCTCCCTAATTCCCCCTTTCCATTTCTCTCCAGTGCTCTCTTGCCAGGCTGTGACCCTGAGGGTGCAGGGCAGGAGGGACTCACACCCACTGTGTTAGCCAGCTTTGTGTTGCTGTAACCAACTTCCTGATAGAATCGGCTTGTAAAAAAAGAAGGGTTTGGCTCACAGTTTCAGAATTATCAGTCCACAGTTCCCATTGCTCTAGGCCTGTGGAGTGCATCTCATGGTACAACAAATCTGACATCTAATGGCTGGGAAAGAATAAAAGAGAAGAAGGGATGTGGTCCAAGTTCCACCTCCAGTGGGCACCCACAAAGACCTGAGACCCCCAGTAGGCCTCAGATCTCCCAGTCCACCTCACCCCAGAGAGCTACCTGCTGCGGACCAAACCTTTACCAGGCAGCCTTTGGGGAAAGTTTCAGATCCAACTGTCCTATGCACTCACACCCACATTTCTGGGAAGCAGCCGCCTTGTCTGTCCAGGTGACAGGTGCATCTGTGGTCCCTCAGTTCCATTTTTAGGCAGATTGGCCTGAGCTTCTGATTTTGAGGCCCCCAGGCCAGCAGCAGCAGCAGCAGCACTGTCTCTGTCCTCAGGGGTGATGAGTTAGAGCCCCTGGGGCTGGAGCTTCCTGCCTTAACAGACCAAAGTATTTTGTAGTGAGCTCTCTTGGAGGAGCATGCTGGGACTCTGTGAACTCCCCCCCACCCCGGGAACACTGTTGTCCTTAGCAGCAAGCAAGTCCCCAGTGGACCCGGGGCTGCTTGTGCTCAGACCTCAGTAAGGCTCTGACTGTAGCCCTCTGGCTACAGGACTGACAGGCAGGTTATGGACTGTACATGCTCAGAGCTCCACATCTCTGACAGTGGAGCAGAGGAGGAAGGAGGGGCAGCTGGGCACCACCAGCATTCATCCATTCATTGTTCTGTTTCCTGACTGGGGACACAGTGTGACCAGATGCCTTGCGTTCTTGCTGCCACAGCTTCTTCTCTGCTATGGACTCAGAAACTCTGAGCCAAACAAACCCTTTGGTCTGTGAGCTGCTAAAACCAGAAATACTTGGGGACTGGAGAGATGGCCTAGCGGTTAAGAGCGCCGACCGCTCTTACAGAGGACCCGGGTTCGATCCCCAGCACCCACATGGCGGCTGAGAACCGTCTGAAGCTCCAATTCCAGGAGAACTCCAGTTCCAGGGGAATCCGAGACCCTCTTCTGACCTCCGCGGCGTTGCACGACACGGGTGCACAGACTTGCATGCAGACAGTACATTCATACACATACAGAAATAAATAAAAAAAATTAATAAAAAAAAAAAACCAGAAATACTTGGTCATAACGTACTTCCATTTTTCTAAAGAGAAATCAACTGCCAGACCAGGCTTTGCTCCTCAGCATGTAATGTGTCATAGTCTGTCTACATTTAATATCTTGTGTTTATAACTTGTTTAGAACAATTTGATTCTAGTGGATCTTGGCATACCTTATTTTGTGTAGCCCATGCCTGAGTTTTGAGTTTATGATTATCATTAAAGAGGCAGGGACTATCATTCTGTAGGTAGTAAGGGAAGGTTCCCCTGGCGAACACTGAAAGCTTCTTGCATGTGTTGAATTGAGAACAGAGGCTGAGGTTGGAAGGGAGATTAAGAGTGGAAATGGCAGGCTCAAGAGAGTGGGAGGGGTTATAGCTGGGTCTGACCTAACTAAGCCAAAAAAGAGCCAGTACAGTGCTCTGGACTCTCAGCAGAACTCCAGATGCTCCTACCGACAGGAAGCCCTTGAGCAGCTTATGGGAGGCACTACTGTTCTTATATTCTCGTTTCTTATGCAGCTAATTGTAACAGACTAAATTGTGTGTAAGGATGGCTTCTAACAAGAAGCCAGCACCTAGGAGACCATCCCATAAACGAAGAGCAAATATAAGATAACCAAGTAAAACTATAGCTACAGCGTGGTGGCTGTGACAGAATCAGCCTCCTGCCATGGTAAAGTGATAGGCACAGCACTTGAGACACCTGTGAGGTCAGAGTGCGGCCATGCTTGCCAAGTGACTAACAGCCAGCAGAAAGTCAGGGTCATGCCGGAGTCAGAGATGGACAGAGGGAAGCTTCAGCCAACTCTGACTGGCTGGATAACACACAGGCAGCATGTGTCCATCTCCCTGGTTTGGTCAGGAGGACAGGCATAGAGTACGAAGGTCTTCCATAGGCTCGGCACATAGAGAATGAAGGCCTTCCTTTGGTTCAGCCCATAGAGTATGAAGGCCCTCCATTGTCTTGCACATACAGTAGAAGGCCTTCCATTGGCTCGACACATAGAGTAGAAGGTCTTCCATTGGCTCAGCACATAGAGTATAAAGGCCCTCCATTGGCTCGGCATGTAGAGTATGAAGGCCCTCCATTGGCTCGGCACGTAGAGTATGAAGGTCTTCCATTGGCTCGGCACGTAGAGTAGAAGGTCATCCATTGGCTCGGCACATAGAGTAGAAGGCCTTCCATTGGCTCAGCACGTAGCATAGAAGGCCCTCCATTGGCTCGGCACGTAGAGTAGAAGGCCCTCCATTGGCTCGGCACATGATAACCCAGAGAATTAGCCTATCTCCACAGAGATGACCTTGGTCTTCGTTTGGTTTCTGCCATTGCTCTAGAAAACCCTAGAGAAGGGCATTTCCATGGCTCTTCTCTCCTCTATTCTTGCGTTTTCCTTACTTTTCCTTAATTTCCCATTTTCCCCTCCACGTCCCACTTTTCTGTAATGATTCGTACTGAAGACTGATTCTGCCTGGTGCATGCCCAGGAGAACCCATTTCATTAATTTTTGGTATGAGAGAATTTGGTCCACTGTCCCAGGTCCAGCTTTGCTGACTACTGGATCTTCCCACAGACCACGAGTGTCCAGCATCTTTGGTCTTGGGGTATACACAACAACTTGGGTCCCATCACTCTACATAATCAGAATATTGTCTTTATTATTTCTTCTACTATTTTTGTCCACTTCTCACTGTCTTTTGAGGATTCTAACAGTGTGTGGACTGTCCTTCTAGAAGTTGGCCATCTCTAGTGAAGCACTTCATATGAAACATGACATAACTCAGAACTCTTTCTCCCAGAGGCCGGAGAACAACCTGTGCAGACAGTACGAGGAGAAGGTGCGCCCCTGCATTGACCTCGTCGACTCCCTGCGGGCCCTGGGTGTGGAGCAGGACCTGGCCTTGCCTGCCATTGCCGTCATCGGGGACCAGAGCTCAGGGAAGAGCTCGGTGCTGGAAGCCCTGTCTGGAGTGGCCCTCCCCAGGGGCAGCGGTGAGAGCCGATGTTTGCTAGGGCTGCCCAAGATCTGGCGGCTTCAACAACACACACACACACACACACACACACACACACTCTCTCTCTCTCTCTCTCACGCAGGTATGAGATCAACACGGAGGGTCTCCTGGGCTCTTCCTCCCTGCCTGGCAGTCGGCCTCATGCAGCTCTTCCTCTGTGCATGGTCTTGTTTTTTTCCTCCTCCTCCTCCTCTAGGGGCACCAATCCCAGTGGTTAGGGCTCCTCCTTTGGTGGCCTCCCATGCTGTCCATCAAGCTCAGTCAGCTCTCCTCAGACTTGGCGTCCAGTGCAGGCACTGCAGGCAGTGGGCAGCAGCAGATTGCCGAGGGTCCTTCCCATCCGGGCACAACCTCCCTGCACATTTTGTGGGTTGCATGGAATCTCAGTCTGCACAAGCTCTGACTAAATGCAGGGGGCCCCTCATCCTTCCTTTGAAGTGGCCCACTCCTGCAGGAGAAGAGATTGATGCCAGGTTAGGGATGCTGCTTACATCAGAAGGCTGAGGAGGTCACGGAGAGCTCAGGGAAGCCAAGTGAGAGTCAGTGGACAGGCAGGAGTCGGAAGGAGTTCACAGAAGAGGACCTCCTTAAGTAGCCGCAGGGCCATAGCGACTAGGGCGCATAGGGGCCAGTGGATGGTGTGTGATCTGTTTAAAAGTTTCCACTGCAGTCCCCCAGCTGAAAGCACCAGAGTAGGAGGAAGCAGGAAGCCTGAACTGGTTGGCGGCTTTCACCCCAAAATGTTCCCTGGGTTCCTGCTCCACAGGCCTGAGGTCATACCTGATAGGAGAAACCAGAGCATCGGATAATGAGGCCAGAGTGGTTCTGTTTCCAGCATCTCCAGAGACCAGTGCGGGAACATGTCAGACACCTTAGTGTTGGGCCCCATTTGGACTGTGCAGAGCAGAGCACAGGACTCATGCCTGGGCCCATCTTAGGTATCGTGACCAGGTGCCCTCTGGTGCTGAAGCTGAAGAGACTGGGGCCAGAAGAGAAGTGGAGAGGCAAGGTCACCTACGAGGGCACTGACGTGGAGCTCTCGGCTCCTTCCGAGGTGGAAGAGGCCATCAACGAAGGTGAGGACTTCTGTTCCCCGTCTGCTGGCGGCCAGGTCAGCCCCGCACTGGGCATTGCAGGTCGACCCCGCACTGGGCATTGCAGGTCGACCCTGCACTGGGCATTCCAGAAGCGCCTGGTCATTTAAACGTGCTATTGCCAGGCCTCCTGCAGGGAAGGGGCTTCCTGGTTGTTACTTCTACATTTTGTGACAAATGTCTGACAGAGAAACGTGTGGGAGGAAAGACATTTTGTCTCACATTTCAGAGGGTTGGGTCCTCCTGGCTTTGTTCTGTGAGAACGGGTAGAATGTTGTGACAGGGGCAGATGCGAAGGAAGGTCCTCACCTTGTTGGCAGACAGGAAGCAGAGAGTGCCACAGGAAGGGGCTTGGTGAGCTACCTGCTTTAGTCAGGTCACACCTCCAAGGTTTCCAGAACCTTCCAAAATAATGCTACCAGCAGACGACCAACCTTTCAGTACAGGAGCCTGTGCAGGACACTGCATATCCGAAGCATGCTTTCCCAGAGCTCCCTTGAATAAGAGACTTCGTCCTCCCTCTAATCCATCCCCAACTCCCTCAAACTGACCAGGTTTTGCTTTTTTTCATTCCAGCTCAGAACTCCATCGCTGGGGAAGGGCTAGGGATCAGCAGTGAGCTCATTAACCTGGAGGTCAGCTCCCCCCACGTCCCGGATCTGACTCTGATTGACCTGCCTGGGATCACCAGGGTGGCCGTGGGAAACCAGCCTGCAGACATTGGATACCAGGTGAGACTCCAGACCCCACTCTGACCTGCCTTATTATTCAGGGGGCATTGGTGATGATACAGTCAGAGCTGTGTGTGAGGAGGGGCCCTGTGCAGGAGGAAGATGGGAAGGCCAGGACTCACCATGTCCACCAAGGAGACAGTGAGGCAGAGAGGACAGTCCATCCTCACTTCTTTGGGGGAAACACCCATGGAGCTCAGGCCCTGAAGTGAGCAGGTCAGGACCATCTCCTTCTCCCTCCCTTCCCCATGCACAAGACTCACACCAGGTCATTTCTTGCAGATCAAGCGACTCATCAGGAAATACATCCAAAAGCAGGAGACCATCAACCTGGTGGTGGTCCCCAGTAACGTGGACATTGCTACCACGGAGGCCCTGAGCATGGCTCAGGAGGTGGACCCTGAAGGGGACAGGACCATAGGTGAGAAGAGGGGATCTGACAGCGGTGTGTGGGTGTCAGGGGAATGTCTTCCCCAAGTCCAGGTGCAGCAGGCTGGTCTCACACTCAGGAACACAGTGAGGCCAGAGGAAGTGAGCTGCATCCGACCCTGGGCCACTGGTGGCCTCATGACCCTGTCTTCCTGTTCAGAAAGGCCCCGCAGAGCCAGAGACAGGGAAGGGGTCCGAAGGAAATGGTGTCTGTCGAGTCTCACTGGAGGTGGATCTGTGGGAAGGTCCCTGCAGGAGTAGGGGAGGCCCTAAGCTGTGTCTCTGGTTGGTGGCTGTGGGGAGGAGCCTGTGGCTGGAGGAGGTAGGTCACTGTCTACCCCAGCCACCTGTGGGTGTCTCTGTTGATGGCCCCACCTTGCATGGTTTCTGTAGAGACTGTGCCTTGTCCAAGGATGGGGGGAAGGGCTGAGAAGCTGGTGGTGAGGTGAGAACTCTGCTTCCTGTGGTCTGCGGGCAGTGAGCATCCTGAGTTCTAAATTGCTGTCCCACAGGGATCTTGACCAAGCCGGATCTGGTGGACAGAGGGACAGAAGACAAGGTGGTTGACGTGGTACAGAACCTCGTGTGCCACCTGAAGAAGGGCTACATGATCGTCAGGTGCCGGGGCCAGCAGGACATCCAGGATCAGCTGAGCCTGGCCGAGGCCCTGCAGAGGGAGCAGGCCTTCTTTGAGGAGCACCAGCACTTCAGGTGAGCTGTGCCAGCTGCCCACATGCAGTGAGGACTGTGTGTGTGTGTGTGTGTGTGTGTCTGTGTGGGTATGTGTGTGTCTGTATGTGTGTGTGTGTCTGTATGTGTATGTGTGTGTATGTGTGTGTGTCTGTGTGTATGTGTGTCTGTGTGTATGTGTGTGTCTGTATATGTGTGTATGTGTGTGTCTGTGTGTGTGTCTGTGCGTGTGTCTGTATGTGTATGTATGTGTGTGTTTGTTTGTTATGATGTGTAACTGCCCAAAAGTGTTTGTGTGTAATGACAGGAAGAACAAAAGCAAAGTGCACAAAGTAGTGCCAAAAAAAAACCTAGTGAAAAGGAGGGGGGACTCTGCAGAATCCCAGTCACAGGGTGAGGAGGGGGACTGTGCAGAATCCCAGTCACGGGGTGAGGAGGGGGACTCTGCAGAATCCCAGTCACGGGGTGAGGAGGGGGACTGTGCAGGTCACAGTCATGGGGTGAGAAGGGGGACTGTGCAGGTCCCAGTCACGGGATGAGGAGGGGGACTGTGCAGGTCCCAGTCACGGGGTGAGGAGGGGGACTGTGCAGGTCAGAGTCACGGGGTAAGGAGGGGGACTGTGCAGGTCCCAGTCACGGGGTGAGGAGGGGGACTGTGCAGGTCCCAGTCACGGGGTGAGGAGGGGGACTGTGCAGGTCACAGTCACGGGGTGGACCATGGACTGGACATGTGTTAGAAGAGCACTCAGTCAGTGCTCCATATCCATTCATCAACCCAGGACAGGAGACGATGTTCGAACATTTAGAGAATGACACAGCACTCTTATCTGATACCCTACAGCAAAACAAATACTAAGTCAGGGTCTCAATTAGACACAAGTAAGAGCAGAACTTCCCATCAGCCCATGCTGAACGTATTTCACAAGCCCCCTAAAGAGCAGCGATTTTGATTCCTAATGAGGAGATCTTGTAGAGTTGTGGGTATTATTCATTCACTTCTTCTGGGATGCCAAGAAATGTCACTCAGAAAGACAGGGTGTCATGCACGAGTGCACACACCAGTGTGTCCAGCAGGGCTTTCCTCACCAGCAGCAGGTGAAGTAGCCAGGGTCCCCAGACGTAGGGGAGCAGCTTAGAACAGACCTACACATGGAGAGGACAAGAACCCTTCTCAGACCTACGGGGAATTCCAACAGCTGCTGTAAGGTGCCGGATTTGAGGGTGCAGAGCTAAGAGGACCAACGAGTCACAGACAGGCCGACCTGGCGATTCACTGAGTCGGGTCTCTAACTAGAAGACGGGCAGGGGTGGAAGAGGCAGGGTAGGAGTGTGATTAATGGTGCAGAGTTTCATCTTCACAGAATAAGAACTCCCTGGAGATGGAGGGTGGTGTGGGATGCACAGTTAGGATGAACTTGGCACTGCCCACTACCAGCTAGAACTGGTTGAGGCGGTCCATTCCAGTTTGTGTTTTACCATAGTTAATATAGATATATATTTAAACTTTAAATTTGTTTTTCAGTTTCATACATATAAATGATCAAATATGATCATATACACCCCCGTGTTCTCAACTCCTTCCATGTCACCTCCAACAGTTCCCATCCCATTTTCATGCCTTCCTTTTAAGATTAAACTCATGTGCATGAGTGTGGAGCTGTCCACTGGAACAGTGGCCACATCCTCTGAAAAGAGTCCTCCATTTGCAGTATCCACTCCTCAGTATGGAGTGGGTCCTGGTGATCCTCTACCCCGTCTAGTCCAGAATTGTGGCTGCTGTGATCTTGTCTAGTGTTGAGCAGGTGAGCACGGACACTGTGCGGTCATGATTGCAATAGCTGTCGTGTGCCGAGGTCAGTACTGCATGGTGCATCCCTTCCCGTCCTTTGGCTCTCACCGTCTTCATTTGCGGCAATGGAGTTAATGTAGTTATCTAGTTTAAGGCTGAACGTGCAGTCTCTTATCTCCAGCACTCTGACCAGCTATGCATCTCCCCATTGGTCTTTATCCACTTCAAAAAGAAGCTTCTCTGACCAAGGTTGAGATTACCCTGGGAATGTTAGTATAAACACAAATATTTAGAAAAGAATTCAAAACCATGACCATTTAGCAAAGTAACAAGAGCAAGTTCTACCCTAGGACCTACGACCTCTCCACCCATGGGTTACTGACCAGAATTATAATACCAAATATGAAATTCCTTCCTGACGAGCAGACATCAAATCTGATAGGAAAGCAGTTAGTTATCCTGTAAGAGTCTTGCCACTATCTGACCAGGGGGCACATCTTCCCGGGCAGGTCAGTACTGGTGGCATGCGGGGTATACTATATCTTTATGGTTTTCCAAAATTTGTTGGAATCTCTTGTAATATCTCCCTTTTCATTTCCAATTTTATTTGTTTGGATCTTCTCTTTTAGTAAATTTGGCTAAGGGTTTCTCAATTCATTAACTTTTTGCCTAGAACCAGCTCTTCGATTCTTTGTTGTTGTTTTTTCTGTTCCATTAACTTTAGCCTTGATTCTGGTTATTCCTTCCTGTTGTCTACTGTTTGGGGATTTGGTTCTTGTTCTATCCAAGGCCTTTGGGTGCATCATTAAATTATTAATTTGATATCTCTCAAAAATTTTGATTTAGATACTTACTGCCATAAACATTCCTCTTAGGGCTGCCTTAATTGTGTCCATAGATATGGGTATGTAGTATTTCATTTTCATTCAGTTCTAAGAGTTCTTCCATTTCCTTCTTGATTTCTTCAGTGACCCAGTTATCACTCAGTGGTGTGTTGTTTTGTCTCCACGCATTTCTGTACCTTCTCTAGTTTGTATTGCTCTTGCTATATAGCTTTATTCCACTGTGGTTGGATGGAATACAGGAGTTATTTCAGTCTTCCTGTATTTCCTGAGGCTTGCTTTGTGCCCTAAAATGTGGTCAGTTTTGGAGACAGTCCCATGGGATGCTGATGAGAATGTGTGTTTTCACTATTGGTCGTATGTTTTGTAGATGTCTGTTAGGTCCGTTTCACTTATGCTATCACTTAACTCTCACATTGCTTTGTTTAGTTTTTGTCCAGATGACCTGTCTTTTGGTGAGGGTGGGGCACTAAAGTCACCTGCTTCCTGCACCTGCCTGCTCCCTGCACCTGCCTGCTCCCTGGATCTGCCTGCTTCCTAGACCTGCCTGCTTCCTAGATCTGCCTGCTCCCTGGATCTGCCTGCTTCCTAGATCTGCCTGCTCCCTGGATCTGCCTGCTTCCTAGACCTGCCTGCTTCCTAGATCTGCCTGCTCCCTGGATCTGCCTGCTTCCTAGATCTGCCTGCTCCCTGGATCTGCCTGCTTCCTAGACCTGCCTGCTTCCTAGATCTGCCTGCTCCCTGGATCTGCCTGCTTCCTAGATCTGCCTGCTCCCTGGATCTGCCTGCTTCCTAGACCTGCCTGCTTCCTAGATCTGCCTGCTCCCTGGATCTGCCTGCTTCCTAGATCTGCCTGCTCCCTGGATCTGCCTGCTTCCTAGACCTGCCTGCTTCCTAGATCTGCCTGCTCCCTGGATCTGCCTGCTTCCTAGATCTGCCTGCTCCCTGGATCTGCCTGCTTCCTAGACCTGCCTGCTTCCTAGATCTGCCTGCTCCCTGGATCTGCCTGCTTCCTAGATCTGCCTGCTCCCTGGATCTGCCTGCTTCCTAGACCTGCCTGCTTCCTAGATCTGCCTGCTCCCTGGATCTGCCTGCTTCCTAGATCTGCCTGCTCCCTGGATCTGCCTGCTTCCTAGACCTGCCTGCTTCCTAGATCTGCCTGCTCCCTGGATCTGCCTGCTTCCTAGATCTGCCTGCTCCCTGGATCTGCCTGCTTCCTAGACCTGCCTGCTTCCTAGACCTGCCTGTTTACTAGACCTGCCTGCTTCCTAGATCTGCCTGCTTCCTAGATCTGCCTGCTTCCTAGACCTGCTTGCTTGGATTGCCATTTTTCATCCTTTTTCCCTTAGGTGATTTCTATCACTGAGGTTATGGTATTTTTCTTGGAGGGAGCAAAAATGATGGGTCCCATTTTCTGATCCAGTCTGCTACTCTGTCTTTTTATTGGGGAAAATAAGACTTAATATTCTGTATCATTATTGAAAGATGTATGTTAATTACCTTCATTTTATTAATTTTATGGTTTTCTTAGACCTCTTCTGGTATTGTTTATTTCTGACCTGTGACCTCTTGATTGTATTTATCTTCTTTTCAGACTGAAGCATTCCTTCTGGTGTCCTCTGTACACCTGAATTAGTGTTCATAGATTCCATTAACTTGTTTTTTATCTTGCAAAGATTTTATTTTTCTTTCTGTTTTAATAGATAGTTTTGCTGGGTATAATAGTCTGGCTGACAGCTGTGATCTTTCAGAGCTTGAAATATATCTTTCTAGGTCCTTATGGCTTTATTGTTTATATTGTACAACAATTTTTTGGTGTTTTCGAGACAGGGTCTCGCAATAGCCCCAGCTGTCCTGGAACTCACTCTGTAGACCAGGCCTGCCTTGAACTCACAAAGATCCACCTGCCTCTGCCTCCCAAGTGCTAAGATTAAAGGCATGCACCACCATGCCTAGCTTGTACAACAATTTTTTTTTAAATTTTGAACAGTGTGGAAACTTAAGCCCAGGGATGAATGCAGTTCACTTGCAGACCACAGCTCCACTCCTACTGCCTTGTATCCTACAGAGTGACAGCACAACTGTGAACATAGATTTGGGGAGCATGGGAATAGGGCAGCATGGCTTCCCTCCTTCCTAGAGACCATGGCTTGAGTCCTTTCTTGGACCAGAGTTCTTCTCCTCATTTCCCTCATTAATCACCTGGGTATGCAAATATGTTTCAGTGAATTTGTGTGAAGTCCTGGAGGTGTATCCATTATGTATATTCATGTGTGCTATGAATTTGTTTATTTGTGTGGTTATCTGTGTGTAGACGAATAGGTGTAGTCCCACATGGATGTTTGTGTATACTGATGTGTACTCTATTTGGAAGTACGTGTATACACTAATGTAAATTATACATGGAAGTGTGTTTCTAGTGATTTGTATTATACGTGGAACTGTGTGTGTACACTCAACATACATTACATGTGGAAGTACCTGTACACTCATGTGTTTGTATAGTCATGTAACACATGAGGGAGTGTGTGAATGCTAGGAAACATATCTGTAGCTGTGTGTATACTTATTTGGAGTTCAAAGGGGGTCCTTCTAGTACATTGTATGAATACCCAGGCTGGCTCTGCTATATTGTATGAAGCCCATCTCTGAATACTTGATGGGTGACAGGTGCCAATCACATTGATTTGGTACTGCCGCGGCCACCCTTGATCTCCCCATAGCAGGCTGCAAACTCATGCTGTCTCTATCTGATGGAATTGTCTCTCCCTTCCTGTCAGTGTTCTCCTGAAGGATGGGAAGGCTACGGTGCCCTGCCTGGCAGAGAGACTGACCACTGAGCTCATCGCACACATCTGTGTAAGCAGGGGTGAAGCTGTGTGTCTGTGAGAGGGTCCTGGACATCAAGCTGAGGGGTGCCTGGGGATGGACCTGGGCACACAGAGGGTTTTCAAGATTTCTTTGCTCAGACATCTGTTATATGTGGGAGCTGGTGACTCCAGCATCAGACAGTTTTGGTGCCGGGTCCTGTGGCTGTCACCGTCAGACCCTGGGTGGCATTGTACTATGAGTCATACTTCTTGGAGCCCTTCTGTGTGGGTGAGCATGGGAGGGGGAAGACAGCTCTCCAGGGAGAAGCCATGCTCCATTCTTTCTGACCTGGTGGAGTCTCCAGTCCACATTACCTTAGCTCTCCACCTGGGAAGTTGGGGGCAGTCAGCACACATGGATTTAGATACCAGGCCTGTTTGAGGGGCTCCTGAGCAGAGAGACTTGGCAGACATTTTGGTCCCTGGGCTCTGGTGTTCAAGTTCTTCCCACAGGCAGGTGGCGTGCAGGGCCACGTGAGGTCACCACGACTTGAGGGTGACTCTCTCTGGCTAGAGGCCTGTTCTTAGTGAATTCACATGCCTCAGCCTGGGGCAGCTGAGCAGTTAGCAACCCTGCTTGGGCACAGGAGTCCTCGGGAGCTTTTTATCTGTTGAAGGAGCACAGGAGCTAAGGGCTCTCATGTTGGTCCAGCACTTCCTGTCTCAGAACCTACTGGACAGGTGACCTGTGGGGTTTCCCTGCAGAGATGGTGTGTCCCTGACACAGAAGGAACAGCCCTGGGTGGCTTCAATAGGAGCACATGCAGTGGGCAGGTTCTGGGGCTCTGTGTGCAGGTCGGGTGTGTGGGCACAGCTGGATGAAAGGAATGGCTCTAAAGGGCTGCTCTGCCCCAGGGAAGTCTTCAGAGGATGTGGGGATGTGACACCTGCGTCCCAGCCACGCCTCAGTGCAGGCTCCTGCTCATTCCCAAACCATATTTCTGTGTCCTGTCCATCTCTTTCTACTTCAGAAATCTCTGCCACTTTTGGAAAATCAAATAAAGGAGAGTCACCAGCATGCAAGTGAAGAGCTGCAGAAGTTCGGGGTGGACGTTCCCGAGGACGACAGCGAAAGAACGCTCTTTCTGATCGAGGTGAGTGCGGCCATGGCCCCGGGTGAGATGACTGTACACCACTGTCTGTGCAAGGATCTCTGCCTAGTGGCCTTCTGAGCCCACGCCTCCAAGGCTGACTTGGGCTTACTCTACCCACTTAGTGTTAGTGAAGGTCGCAGGGCTGAGACCATGACTGAGTGCTGTGGAGCTGTTGGGGGCTGGACAGCATGCTCATCTCATCCGTGTCGATGGACCCAGAGAACGAGAAGAGAGACTTCCTGATGTCAAAGCCCCTTCTCCCCTTTATTTGATGTGATCTGTGAGAAAGAGATGTCCCAGCCACCCTCAGCGCCAAGTGCTTTTAGTGACTTTGATCTTGTGCTTATACTGCTGTATTTCTTCTTGACAGAAAATCAACGCTTTTAACCAGGACATCACCACCATCATACAAGGGGAGGAAACTGTCAAGGAGAGTGAATCCCGCCTTTTCACTAGAATCCGGGATGAGTTCTGCTTGTGGAGCATGAAGATTGAAATTAGTTTCCAAAAAGGTCAGTTAGGATTGCATGCAGGGGTGAGCTGTAAGACATAGTGAGCATCTTCTCCCCAAGTATGTTTTCTTCAGGGTTTTATACAGCTACAGAGAGCAAACTAGAACAGGACCCCCCTCCACCTTGAGCCTCTCACCAGGACTTAGCATAGTCTGTGTGCTAATGTGTTTCGTTATAGCAGCAATGAGATGAAAGTAGAAGATCTTGCAGTGCCCCACCTCTCCAACTTCAAATCCTCAGGAGCTGAACCACATAGAATGCAGTTTTTATCACACCTCAGCCCCCTTCCTCTCTGCTGTGTGCCCCCTGACCCTGCATGGTGATCTGCCCTAAGTCCAGAGAGCTGAGGCTGGACACCACAGGTTCTCTGTGTGTCCCCACTCCAGAGAAAGGCCACTAGGTCCTTTTCAAAATTTCAGGACTCTTGACCATTGTATCTGATAGAGAGAGTCTAAAGTCCAGACTATAAAGAAGCTTTGCAACTCCAAAGTCAGAGGACATGATCCAGTAGAAAACGGGCAAAGGACTGCAAGAGAGAAGTTTTCCAAAATGAAAACAGCACTCGTAAAGATGTCCACCTCGTCAGTCATCACAAATCCAGATGAAAACACAGGGAGATCCCATGTCCCTAGGGCTGTTCTAGGGCTGTTCTAACCAGAAAGTCAGACACTTGCCAGTGCTGGAGAGGAGGCAGGGAAAATGCAGCCCTTGTGATAGGGGAATGTGAAGAGGTCCAGCTGCTGTGGATCACAGAGGCTAATGAACACACAGTGCTGCAGTTTCACTCCTAGAAGGATGCACAAGGGAGTTGGAAAGATGCCCACAAGAAAGCTTTTCCTAGGACCACCCCCCTCCCTGACCCTGGCACCTTCTCTCGGTCCTCCTTCTGGGATATCCTCACACCTCCTGTAAGGAACCAGGCACAGAGCATTAGAGCCCAGCCAACAACCTCCCTTCACCTATGAAACCACCACAGAGACCCATTCTGCAGAAATCATGCCGAGGGACTGGAGGGTAGAAAGACAGCAGGAGGAATTCCAGGGAGGCAGGACGCAGCCCGGCCTCTGTCAGTGGCGTATTCTCACTCACAGGAAGGACACAGCCCGGCCTCTGTCAGTGGCGTATTCTCACTCACAGGAAGGCACGGAGCACAGACACAGGGCACAACCCAGGTGACAGAAAGTTAAGTGAAAGAGACCAGTCACAGCCACCTGTGTCATGGGATTCCACTCAAGAAAGGTCCAGAATGTGCACATGGTGTAGACAGAAAGGTCTGGGGAGGGGAGGAGGGAGGGCCTGACTACAGGTGAGCACAGGAGTTCCTGGGGTGACAGATACTTCCTAGAACCCAGGGTCAGTTATAGGGTGTCACACAGCTCTATGAATTACTGAAAATCCTGCTTAATGGGTTGAGTGGTTTTTACTAGAAAAATAAGTATTCTTTGAGAATTTCACACACGTATGCAAGATATTGTGTATGAGTTAGTGTGTAAGCTATTGTGTATGGGTTTGAGGTTCATGCATGTGGATGAACCTCAGTGTCTAAAACATCATCTCTCACCAAGAGAAGCGGAGAACAAGCATCTCATCACGGGGGGGGGGCAAGCGGCCAAGAACAAGCATCTCATCATGGGGGGGGCAAGCGGCCAAGAACAAGCATCTCATCACGGGGCGGGGGGGAGGGGGGCAAGTGGGACCTCCCAGGTCTATTTCCCACTTGTGGAGACAAATCAAACACTGTGCCTCTTGAACAGGACCAGGTCATGCTGGGCCATGCAGGTGCCTGCCTACCCTGTCGCCCCTCCAGCAAGGGGTGCCCCGCTCAGGAGCACTTGGCAGTCCACAGGGTCTGAATGAGCCCTGCCTGCTGGGATCTTTCTTCTTTGCTAGAAAAGGATGGACTCACAGACTCTCACTAGTTGGTTTGAGGTCAGGGCTGCTGGCTCCATCTGTTGGATCCTGCACAGTCTCAGGCTCCAAGCCTGCCCTTTGCCTCTGTGAGGGTCGTATCTGGAGAAAGCACTCTTTATCACACACAGTCCAGGGCTGGGGGTTAGGTTCAATTTGCAGGCAGAGATTTATTGGGTTCGTCTTCTCTTGGTACTTAGCATTCCAGAAAGAGCAGAATTGGGCCGTTAAGATAAATCTGCAATATTGATTTTGTAGAACAGTTCAGAGCCTTTGTCCCTCCTGTAGGTTATGATGTTTTACAAAAAGAAGTCCAGAAATTTGAAAGGCAGTATCGTGGCCGAGAGCTGCCAGGATTTGTGAACTACAGGACCTTTGAGAACATCATAAGAAAGCAGATTAAAGTCCTGGAAGAGCCAGCTGTGGACATGTTGCATAACATTACTGGTGAGTGCCGCGCAGAGTCACTGATAGTGCTGCACAGAGTCACTGTTAGTGCTGCACTGAGTCACCGTTAGTGCTGCACTGAGTCACTGTTAGTGCTGCACAGACTCACTGTTAGTGCTGCACAGAGTCACTGTTAGTGCTGCACTGAGTCACCATTAGTGCTGCACTGAGTCACTCGTGAGTGCTGCAGAGTCACTCGTGAGTGCTGCACAGTCACTGTGAGTGCTGCACAGAGTCACTGTTAGTGCTGCACTGAGTCACTCATGAGTGCTGCACAGAGTCACTGTTGGTGCTGCACTGAGTCACTGGTGAGTGCTGCAGAGTCACTCGTGAGTGCTGCACAGTCACTGTGAGTGCTGCACAGTCACTATTAGTGAGTGCTGCACAGGGTCACTGCTGTCTCCGGCATCTTATTTCTAGACAGGGACCACGAAGCCACAGCAGTGCTGAGCCATAGACCTGTCCTCTGGGGAAAGTGCCAGGCCATTGCCATGCTCACTGCAGCTCAGAGAATTCAGTCTCTTCTGAGTCTGTGGCTCTGAGGGTCTGTCAGAGACAGTCCCCTAGCCTCAGGGCCCTTAGCTGATCCCGAGCAGGGCCTGAGTCCTTCAAGACAAACGATGGCCGTCCCTAACCACAGCGGCACGTCAGCGCCAGCCTTCCCTCCTTTCCGTGGTTGGACAGAGGCCCCGTCTCCTCTGGGCTCAGTGCTCACTCCTTTCTGGTCCCCACCTGACCCTTAGTTAAAGCCGTTTTGTCTCTTGCACCTTTGAAGACCTGGAGTTGGCTGACCCCACAGGTTAAGGTCTCCTTCCCACAAGACTGCCCTGGAGCACAGTCGCTCAGCCAGGGGCCTTCCATCCCCCTGCTGACCCTCCAGATATCTGGGTTCTGCTGACCCATAGGGTTTGGTGATCGTGGGTCAGGCTTCACCGGCACTGGATACTATGGGGAAATTACAAGGAGATAGTGGGCGTCCGTCTGCGTGGAGTTGGGAATGTGCCTGCCCCCTGCCTCACACTGAGACCACTGACCAGGAAACCCCTGAACTCCACCTGTAGCCATTTCCCCTGTGGAGCTGTGACTGACAGAATCCCATCACACTTCTCTCCTGGAGCTGTGACGGTGCAGAATGAAGTCCCAGCCTCTGACCTTTCTGGTGGCCAGCCCATCCTGAAGCTGCCCTCAGGCCATCTCGAGTCACCTCCACGGAGCAAGCCTTGCTCCTGTCCTGTGGGGAGGCCCCAGGCATCCAGGGCTCCCTGTGGCACACACAGCACTCAAGCAGGTTTCGCCACCGCCTCCTGCTCTGCTTCACAGTCCTGTGATCCTCACTCCCAGCATGCCCTGTTGATTGGATGGCTCTGAGGAGCATGTCAGGGACGGGAGGTGCAGGTGGTGCTCTGAGATAGTCCCTCCTCCTCTTGGACATATGTCTCCCTGGGTTTCCTCTCTGGGGCCCTCTTCCTGTTACTTCCTCCTCTCCCAGACTCCACCACCCATTTGGCTGATTCAGCAGGCCTTGGGAAGACAGCCTCTCACTGGGCCATCCACAGTGCATAATCAGTGAGCCTCACATTCTATGGAAGCTCACCACTGCCCTCTGCAGTCTGCTTCTTTGAGCCCTAGTTCAGACCAGAAGAAATTTGGTAACAAGTCAGGCCTGGCAGCCAGGCCTAGAGCTCTGAAGAGGAGATGACATGGGGTCCATAGAAGCCTTCTCATTGAGACGATCTACATCATGAGAATTAAGTCTGGGCAGAAGCAGAATGAAACTTGAGCTTCAAAAATGACAGAGAAACTGATATTTTTACTTAAATAAGAAGACAGACTGAATTTTTACTTAACTTATTTTTTATAATTATTATTTATTTTTATTTTATATGCATGAGTGTTTTCCCTGCATGTATGTCATTGCACCTGTGCTGTGCAAAGCCAATGGAGGTCAGAAGAGGCCATCCGACCCCTAGAACTGCAGTGTCAGATGGTTGTTAACGGGCATGTGGATCCTTTTCGGGTTTTTTTTTTTTTTAAGGGATTCTACAATATAAGAGCACAGTTGTTTTCAGATCACATTAACATTGCTCAGTTTGTCATACAATTAGGTAATTGGTGCTAGCATCCACAGATGAGGGATACCATTCATTGTTTTTCTGGGACTGTGTTACTTCACTCAGCATGATATCTTCTAGCTCCAGCCATTTACCTGCAAAGTTCATAATGTCATCTTTCTTTACTGCTTCATAGAACTCCATTGTGTAGATGTACCACATTTTCTCTATCCAACTGGTCAGTTGAGGGCACGTGGGTTGGTTCCAGCCGCCTTCTATTGTGAAGAGAGCTGCAAAAAACAGGGCTGTACGGATATCTCTGTAGTAAGACAGTCTTGTGGGAACATACCCATGAGTGGTATGGGGCTGGGTCAGGTGGCAAGTTCATCTGATCTTCCAAGGGTTCTCCACGCTGCTTTCCATAGTGGCGTATGAGTTTACATTCCTACCAGCAGTGGATGAGTGTTCCCTTTCCCCACAACCTCTCCAGCACTTGGTATCATGTTACTTGATCTACCAGTCTTATCGAGTGAGATTATATCTTAAAGTGGTTTTAATTTGCATTTCCTTAATTTCATGAGTTGACACTTTTTAAGATGTTTCTCCAGCCATCTCTAATTCCTCACTTGTGAAGCCTCTGTTCAACTCTTTGTTCCATCTTTTGAGTGGGTCATTTGTTTTCTTTTCTTCTTCTTTTTTTTGAGTAGTTTATATTTCTGGAAGTCAGTGCTTTGTCAGATATGTATCTGCAGTGAAGGTTCCTCCCACTCTGTGGGTTTTCTCTTCACTTCCTTGATTGTTTCTTTTGATGTACAGAAGCTTTTGAGTTTAATGAGTTCCCATTTGTCAAATTGTCGACCTATTCTTGCGCATCTGCTGTCTGATTTAGGAAGTCTTTCCTACGCCTATGTCTTGGTAGTCTGCTGCCAACTTTTTTTTTATCGCCTTCAGAGTTTGAGGTTTCATGTTGAGGTCTTTGATCCATCTGGAGCTGACTTTTGTACAGGGCTAAGAGGTAGGGGTTTAATTTCATATTCTTCTACAAGTGGTGATCCAGTTTACCAACAACCGTTTGCTGAAGATGCTGTCTTTCCTCCATTGTGTCTCTCTTGGCCCCCTTGTCAATATGAGGTGGCTGAAAATTGGTATGTGCTCAAGTTTGGATCTCAGTTTTGTTCCATTGGCAACAGGTTCTGTTTTGTACCAGTACCAAGCTGTTTTATGCTATAGCCTGGCAGTATAGTTTTGAGTCTGGTATAGAGATCCCCCTTGATGTGCTCTTTCACTCAAGGGCCTTTGGCTACTTGGGGTCTTTTGTTTCCCAAATGAAATTAGAATATTTTCCCCACCTGTGAAGAAACTCTATGGGGATTTTAATGTGGGATTGCATTAAATCTGTTAAAGAGTTTGGAGAAATGGAACATTTTACATATTAAATTTCCCAATCCATGAGCAGGGAGGTTTTTCCATCTTCTATGTCTTCTTCATTCCTTTTTCAGAGGTTTAAAATTCTTGTTGTAGAGATCTTTGTTTTGGTTAGGTTTGGTTAATTGTTTTTGAGGTATTGTGAGTGGGAAGGTCTTTAATTCCTTCTTCAGTTTGCTTGTTGTTGGTGTAAAGAAAGGCCTACTGATTTTTCTGGGTTAATTTTTATCCTGCCACTTAGTGAAGCTCTTAATCATTTCTATAAGTTTTTGGTGGCGTTCTGCACCCTTATAAACCAATTATATAATCAGCAGAAAAAGGGAACTTGACTTCCTCTTTTCCAATATTACCCTTTAATTCCTTTTCTTGCCTTATTGTCCTAGCAAGTAGTTCAAGCACATAATTGAAGAGGAGTGGTGATCGGAGGCAGCCTGCCGAGTTCCCTACCTTAAAAGGAATGCGTGTTGTTTTCCCCATTTAGGATGATATTGGCTGTGGGTTTCCGGTAGTATGGTTTGATTACATTGAAGAATGATCCCTCAACAATCCAATTCCCTCTAGGACTTTGAGCATGAAGGGATGCTGGATTTTGCAAAGGCATTTTCTGTCATATTCTTTATATATGATTTATTTTCATATGTTGAACCACCCTGCATCTCTGGTATGATCCAACTTGGTCATATGGAATGATCTTCTTGATGTGGGTCTGTATGTGGTTTCAAGTATTTTTTTTTTTTTTTTTTTTTTTTTTTTTTTTTTTTTTTTTTTTTTTTTTTTTTTTTTTGTTGTATCTTTGCCTGGTTTTGGTATTAGAGTGATGCTGGCTCATAGAAAGAATTTGGGAAATTCCTCTGTATTCCTTCTAAACAATTTGAGTAATAATGGTTGTCTTTTGGAAATGTTTTTTATAGAATTCTGTCGTGAAACCATCTGGGACTGGGCTTTTTTTAGTTGTGAGGTTTCTGATTACATCTTGAATTTCTTCTTATATTTGAGGGTCAGTTTAAGCTGTTGATCTCTTGTTTGTTGAGCTTTAGTGGATTCCCAAGATTAAGATATTCATCCATTTCTCCTAGGTTTTCAAACTTAGTAGAATATTTGTTTTTGAAGTATTCCTGTATGATTGATTTCTGGATCTTTCAGTGTCGGGTGTGATATTTCCCCTTCATCACAGATTCTAATTGATTTGGAGTTGTTCTTCATTCTTTTTTTAATTTTTTTTTTTAGTTTTTATTTATTTTGAATGTGTATGAATGTACTGTCTGCATGTAGGTTTGGTAGCACCCGTGAGAGGTGTCACATCCCGGGAATGGAGTTAAGGATGGTTCTCAGCCACCATGTGCATGCTGGGGATTGAACCCGGGTCCCTGGCAAGAGCAGCAGTGTTTAACTGCTAGGCCCTCTCTCCAGCCCCTGTTCCTTCTTTCTTTGTGTTACACTGGGCAAGGTCTGTCTATTCTTGTTTATTCTCTCAAAGAACAACTTTTGGATTCATTGATTTTTTTTTTATTGTTTTCTTTGTTTCTATTTCATGAATTTCTGCTCTGATTTTTGTTATTTCTTCCTGCTGTTACGTTTGGGTTAATTTGTTGTTTTTTCTCACGTGTTTGTCTGCTGCAGTGTTAGATCGTTCTACTGTGCTCTTTCTGTTTTTCTGATAATGAGCTTTAGTGCTGTGGTCGTGATAGAATGCATGAATTTTTCCATCTTTTTGTATTTGGTGGAGGTTTTCTTCTGTGTCCCAGTAGGTGGTTGATTTTGGAGAAAGTGTAACTCTGTGTTTTGGTGTGAATTCTCAGTAGATGTCTCGAGGTCTTTTTTGGTGTATCGTATCAATTCAGTTCAGATGTCTCTCTTGTTTATTCTTTGTCTGGTTGACCTTCCAAAGGGCTCATGGGGTATTGGAAGTCCCCTACTATGTGTACTGGGGATTAATCTGTGCCTTGAGGTCCGGGAGAATTGCCTTTATAAGGTCAGTGCACCTGATTTGGTGCTATATATATTCATGATGGAAATCTTCATGGTCAATTGTTCCTTTGATAAAAATGTAATGGCCTTCTTTGTCTCTTCTGATTTACTTTGAAGTCTATTTGTCTGATATTAAAAAGCAACACCTGCTTTCTTTTTGGTACCATTTGCTTGGAATATTTTTCCCAGTCCTTTTACTTTAAGGTGTTGCCTATCCTGAAGGTAAGATGTTTTCTGTGAGACAGCATAGAGATGGGTTCTGGTTCCTAACCATTCTCCCAGCTATGTCTTTTGAATTCAATTTGGTATTTAAGTTTCTAATGGATGTGTTTGCTTCCTTCACTTATTATTCTTTGCATTTTTGGTCTAGGTTTCTACTTTGCATTATGTTTTTATTAATTTACTCTTTCTAGGTCCTGGGGTATAGTTGTCCTTTCTTCTATCCTTTGAATTGCTTCAAGTATTCTCTGAAGGGTTTTTTTTTTTTTTTTTTACTCTTTTTTTTTCTTTTCTTTTTTTTTTTTTTTTTTTGTCTTTTAGAGACAGGGTCTCCCTGTAGCCCCAGCCTGACCTGGAACTCACTCTGTAACCAGCGGCCTGACAACAGAGACCACCTGCCTCTGCCTCCCTAGTGCTTTCATCTTGTTTATGTCAATGGAAGTTTTTCTTCTCCTTCAACTATAATCACCATTTTTGCTGGGTATAGTAACCTGGGTTGGCATCTGTAGCCCTTTAACACTGGGAATGCTTTGCTCCATGTTCTTCTGCTTTCATCATGTTTGCACTGGAGGTCAAGTTTGTAATTCTGACAGGTTTCCCCTTATAGGATCACTTGTTTTTCTCGGTGGCTTTCAGAATTTTTGTTTTTTTGTTTTTTTTGGGGATCTCTTTTAACTATGACTATGGCTGGCAGTTTCTCTTCTGATGCGTGTCTGTTTTGGAGTTTTGTGTCTTGTATTGTTTGGTTTGTCTTTTTTAGTCTGGGGAGGAATGATTTTATCGATTAGTCTTTGAAATCTGATCAATACCATCTCTTGGGATTGCTTCTCCTTCCTCTATTTCCTATATCTGGAGGTTTGATCTTTTCATAGTTCCCCACAGTTCCTGGTTGTTCCACTTTTGGTGTATTTTAAATGTTTCTAATCTTCATTGAGGGTTTTTTGTTTCATGTTATCTTCCAGGTTATATTCTTTGTTCTGTCGTACCATTCTGTTCTGAGGCTTTTTCCATCTTTCCTTCCCTCTAGATTTGGATGAGTGTTGTGATTTCTTTTCGTTCCTTGTGATTTATCTTAGTATTTTCAACTTCTCTTTTACTTGTTCAATCTCTTCCTGTAGCTCTTTTGAGTTTTGCTGGTTGATTTCCTTTCCTTTTTCAACATGGGATCTTTTCAGTGTTTCCACTTCCTTCCGGAGTTTGTCATTCTCTCTCTCTAGGTCCTTCTTGAGTTTTTCATTCTCTTTTCTTAGTTCTCTGACTTGTTATTTATAGTCTTTTGATTTCTTTGAATATGTCTGCAATTGTTCCTCTAAGATCTGTGTCCTGGGCCATCCCCAGAGGGATCCCACTGTAGGAATCTCCTACAGGGATGGTAGAGCTTGGTATGGAATTATCCTGCATCTTTCCCATGTTGTCCCTCTTCCATGTCCCTGGCATGTGGGTTTCTCTTTGCCTGTATTCCAATGTGAATCCCAAATTCCTCTTCGCTGTACTGAAGGCTTGCTTTGCTTGCCTCCTTCAGATGCTTTCGTTGTTTGTTTGATTGATTTGTTTTTTCTCCTTGCTTATGGAGTGTTGACTTGTCTAAGTTTTAGGCTTTCTATTGGAAGTCTAACTCACTGTTCCCTTTCTGTTCTGAAGGTTCTCCAAAGAATCCACTTGGACACTCCCTTGGCAATTCCAATTGGCCGTGGGGTGGGGGGGTAGGAGGGGTTATGCCTGTTTAGCTCACGCTCTGGTACTCTGTGCTTCAGGTGGTCCTGGGAAATCCCAGATCTAAGCTCTGTGCACTCAAGTCTCACAGTGGCAACAGGCCCACCTTTTATACTAGCTAGCAGGACAACTCTGCCCCCACAGCCCCACAAGACGATTGAATCAAACCAACGAGAGAATTATCCAACAGGCCAGATAGGATTATCCAACAATCTGCTAAAGTGCCCAGCTCCTACCTGTGCTTCAGGTGGTCCTGGGAAATCCCCGATCTAAGCTCAGTGCACTCAAGTCCAGCATGTGGATCCTTTTGAAGAGCAGCCAGTGATCTTAACCACTGACCCATCTTTCCAGCCCCAAGCAGTTATTCCTTTATTTCACCTTAGATAAGTAGCTTGGATCTGCAAAGTCTCAGGACAAAGATGATGTGAGGGTCCAATTATAAACATAAGTGGATTATAATGCATGGAAATCTCATGCTCTATTCCAAGGACAGAATGTAAATGTGAACATTTGAAGCAGGAGTGTGCCAGGAACCAGTGAGGTTCTAGAGATGGTGGGCCTGGCTCTGTGGGTGAAGCCCTGGCTGTTCAAGCCTGTCATGTTTGGGTCCCCAGATCCCCAAGTTTTGTCCTCAGGTAAAAGCCAGAGGCAGCAGTGCATGTCTGTAATCTGGTGTTCTTATGGCAAGTCTGGCGACAGAGACAGGAGAACGTGGAAGCTCGTGCATCAGCAAGCCTGGACTAGACAGCTCAGAGACAGAGATGCTGTGTCACTAAAGGTGGACAGACACCTAAGAGCTTCCTCTGATCTATGGGCACACTTCCTAGCATGCACATGCCGAGAGAGAGAGAGAGAGAGAGAGAGAGAGAGAGAGAGAGAGAGAATCATATACTCACACACATCATTTACACATGCACAAAGTTTTTTTATATCTTTCTGAGAGTTCTTAAGCCACAGAGTACATCATCTTCATCTTCATCATCATGGGGTGGGGAGGGCGCAAGAAGGGGACCTGCTTACCCTTTTCCCCATGTTTTGTCTGTTATGTAGAGTAAAATACATCTTACCCATACTGAACATTTCTTTCTCTGTCTTCCATTAGAAATGGTACGACTTGCCTTTTCACAGATTTCAGAAAGAAATTTTGATGAATATTTTAACCTCCACAGAACGACTAAGGTAAAACTAACTGCATACTATTTCAAAGCATATTAACTATGTCAGAAGAAAAGAGATGTCTTGGGCTGAGGCCGTTCCCGCTTCCTTGTACAGATTTTGAAAACCAGAGACTTAGATTAAGCTCATGCTTGCATCTCACTGGTGCTTGGTGCCCTTTGGTTAAAGGAACGGGAAGGAGAGAGGCCGGGGAAGGACTCAGAGATGAATGGTGGATCCCTAGTGGAGGAAGACACGCCTCTCCTGACATTGAGTGGGAGGTGTCTGATGGGAGGTTCAGTGGGGACACTGAGATGATTGTTGGGAATAAGAAGTTTATTAGAATAGTTATTAATATCATGGGACATTCAAATAGGCAGCGTGGCAGGGGCTCTGGGGAGAAATCAGGTTCACATGGCAGAGTCGGAGTCATTTCTTAAACGTCTCTGGAGAAGGGAACATTTCATAGCAGGAGTCTTCAGCCAGACTGTCTGACTCCCCAGCAGGCAGGAGAGGAGAGGTTGGGAAGGGGAACGTGTGTCCACAGCTAGCCTCCGGGTGGCCACCAGTAGCCTTTGATGTCCTTTGACGGTCTGAGACATCCACACCTGCTAACTCACTTCCCCACAGGAGCAGTTAGGGTACCCAGAAACCTGTTAGCTACAGATGGACAGACAGAGCCCCTCAGTGGGGTGGGATGTCTGGGATGCTAGTGTCTGAGAGGCTGGGGAGAGGGGAGGACTGCTGGACCCTCGCGGCCTGAGCAGCAGTCTGGTCTGGAACACTGAGGAAGCTAATGGAAAAGTGGTATCTATCTGGAGGGAATTCACAGTGAACAGGAAGTCTCTACCCCCATAGGGACAGCCCTGGCCAGGAGCCCAGGACCCTCCCAGCAGACAGGGGCTCCCTGCACAGGTGGACACCGGCTCTGCCATGCCCCAGCCTGGGCCATAGCCGCTGCCTCACAGGCCTGTGTCCCCAGCGTAGGAGGAGCTGGGCCTCCCTGTGTGATGAACATGAACAGAGACAGCGGCTCCGGAAGCACACAGGTGTCATCCACAAGGCCAGTCAGGACGCGTTCTGGGGGAAGGCAGTCCTCCACGGCTGTCCTGACAGCCCAGGACACGACGGCACCTACACTGAGCCCTTCTTACGTCCGCACTCTCTGGAGGACACCACCTCCTCCAACAGATGTCAAAGCCCCTAAAAGCAAAGAGAGAAGCTGGGTCATGGCCGAGAGAGAATCCACATAGGTCCCCAGCCTGGAGGAGGATGTTGGTTACTTTTCTCCTTGCTGTGAGCCAATGCCTGACAAGAACAACTTACCAAGGGTTGATTCAGGCTCCCAGTTTGAAAGTGACAGCCTATCCTGTCAGGGAAGAAGACACGGTGGTGGGAGTGCGAGCTGGCTGGTCACGTTCCATCCCTTCAGATAGCAGAGAGGCGAACGTGGGGCTCAGTTCCCCCTCCCTTGCTGTTTGGGCCAGAATCCCAAGCCTTGAGAGCGTGCTGCACACCTGGCAGTGGTGCTTCCCACCTCTGTCAGCATCTCTGGAAACATTCACAGACCTGCCCAGATTAGTCTCCCAGGGGATTCTAAGTCCTGTCAAGGTGGCAGTGATTGACCATCACTACAGGGACGGCTCACTCTGGCTCAGCTGTCCCTGAGGTTCCCACCCTCAGCCTGTGGGGGACCCCAGCACGGATGTGCTGAGCGAGGGGACACGGGGGTTGCCTCCAGGTGAGGGCTGTTTTCATGCCCATGAGGTGACCTGGTGCTTGTGACACAGTGTACTGTGTTCTGATGAATACTTTCTTGTGTTTCTCTTTGTCCCCCGCAGTCCAAAATTGAGGACATCAGATTAGAGCAGGAAAAGGAGGCAGAGAAATCAATCCGACTTCACTTCCGGATGGAGCAGATCGTGTACTGCCAGGACCAGGTGTACAGGGGGGCTTTGCAGAAGATCAGGGAGAAGGAAGCTGAGGAAGAGAAGGACAAGAAAAAAGCCAGCCAATCCTACTTCCAGTCCCAGGCTTCACAGGCTTCATCCATGGAAGAAATCTTCCAGCACCTGAATGCTTATCGCCAGGTTAGTGTGCAATGCTGCAGACCTGGCATCTGCTGTCCCTTCCGTCTGTCTGCCTGCTACTCTTAGTAGGGTGTGTCTGTTAGGAGGCTGCCAGCCAGCTCATCCTTATGCCCCAGGTGAGCCTCGGGAGAGTGATTACACTTCAGAGAGACAGGTGGCTTACAGGAGCTATGTGGCCCTGGCCACGTGATGCAGCCTCTCTGAACCTCAGGTTTCTCTCTGTAGGACATGGTCTCCCTATCCTGAGTATTTGTGTTTGAGTGTGAGTGAGACCCTTATATGGTGCAGCATTCTGTGGAGCTCACCAGGTGGACACCAGGCATGACACCCGCTAGTCACACTCCCTTACATGGTGCAGCATTCTGTGGAGATCACCAGGTGGACACCAGGCCTGACCCCTGCTTGTCACACTCCCTTACATGGTGCAGCATTCTGTGGAGATCACCAGGTGGACACCAGGCCTGACACCGGCTTGTCACACTCCCTTACATGGTGCAGCATTCTGTGGAGATCACCAGGTGGACACCAGGCCTGACACCTGCTTGTCACACTCCCTTACATGATGCAGCATTCTGTGGAGATCACCAGGTGGACACCAGACCTGACACCTGCTTGTCACACTCCCTTACATGGTGCAGCATTCTGTGGAGATCACCAGGTGGACACCAGGCCTGACACCGGCTTGTCACACTCCCTTACATGGTGCAGCATTCTGTGGAGATCACCAGGTGGACACCAGGCCTGACACCTGCTTGTCACACTCCCTTACATGATGCAGCATTCTGTGGATATCACCAGGTGGACACCAGGCCTGACACCTGCTTGTCACACTCCCTTACATGGTGCAGCATTCTGTGGAGATCACCAGGTGGACACCAGGCCCGACACCGGCTTGTCACACTCCCTTACATGGTGCAGCATTCTGTGGAGATCACCAGGTGGACACCAGACCTGACACCTGCTTGTCACACTCCCTTACATGGTGCAGCATTCTGTGGAGATCACCAGGTGGACACCAGGCCTGACACCGGCTTGTCACACTCCCTTACATGGTGCAGCATTCTGTGGAGATCACCAGGTGGACACCAGGCCTGACACCTGCTTGTCACACTCCCTTACATGGTGCAGCATTCTGTGGAGATCACCAGGCCTGACACCTGCTTGTCACACTCCCTTACACGATGCAGCATTCTGTGGAGATCACCAGGTGGACACCAGGCCTGACACCGGCTTGTCACATTCCCTTACATTGTGCAGCATTCTGTGGAGATCACCAGGTGGACACCAGGCCTGACACTGGCTTGGTGCTACCCATATCTTGACGCAGAAGACCAGGCTCAGGCATTGTCACTGAGACGTGGACACATCCAGACAGGGGCTCCACAGTGACCTCTTGGTTTTCAGCCCTGTCTTCTCACTTTTGGCTGCAAGAAGGCCAGCCTTGTCTATGTGGTCAGGTCCACAGCCCCTGGGGCTCTTGTGGTCGTGCACCTGTGGATACAGATGTGAGGTCTGTGTGGCTAGTGGGACTCAGGCAGGCCAGTTCTCTTAGAGAGACCACACCTTGAGCAGCAAGGATCTAACCAAGCATCCAGCTCCTTTCTGCAGCTCTGAGGTAGCACAGAAAAATGAAGCTGGTAAAAAGGGTTTATTAACTCCAGCGCCCTCTGCCTTGGAGTGTGCGGCACCTTTTCCACAGATGAGGCACCCCAGGCACTGAGTGTCCACACAGGTTGACTAACTTAGAACTCAGCCTCTACCTGCTCCCATGAGCCACACAGAGCCCAGCAGCAGCCTCCCCTGGTCTGTTACTGGTCCCACGTGACTGTGCATCTCTCCTGACAGCTCCAGCTTGTCAGGATTCATACAGAGGTCAGGTGTTCAAGCTGCCTGTCCAGCACTGTGCTGGACCCTCCACATGGGTCCCCTGCTGACCTGTGGGGCTGCCCTTTTTTCAATGCTCTGTCTTGGGACTCTGACAACTCCAAGGACCTCACAGGAAAGGAATCCTGGAGCATGTATCCTGTGTGCATGGCTTGGTTTTCGGACTGTAATGTCCTCAAGGGCCCTCCATGTCACAGCACGAGTCAGGGTTAGGTGTCTGCAGGCAGCAGCCCTTCCTGTCAGCGGTACCATCCATGTCTTGATGTTAAAGGTCTCTTGAGTGCCCCTCATCTCTCTCCTCACCAGGCCCATGTATGCCTGTATCCCACAAGAAGCTGAGTCCCAAAGAGGCATCAGTCAATCTTGGGGCAGCAGCAATATGCTCCTGAGAAATACTGAGAAATCAACACCTCTCGGGATCTGGGAGCTGGGCTGACAGTCGGGGTGGGGGACAGGATGGAGACCCCGTGCAGAGGATCTTCTCTCAGGCAGCTAACTCGGGCTCTGCCTGTCCTTGGCCAGCCCTGCCTCCCTGCCACTGAGAGGACTGAGGCTGAGGAAAAGGAGCACTGCTCTCAGCAGGGATCACACATCTGGACATGGAGCTGGACTGTGTCCATGGACCGTGTTCCAGCCCACTTTACCTTTTCCCAACGGTCCATGTCATGCTCAGGGACGCTGGCGGGGGGTCTAGCTGCACCCTGACTCCCACCTGGCTCATACTCTGGACACTGAGGGAGCTGAGGCCAGGCCAGGCCTGTGCCCTTGCTAGGGTCTCGCTGGTCTCACGTGTGAGCTCGGCCTTCCCCGCACATCTTCCTCAGCCCCCATCCCTTCCTCTTTCAGGAAGCTCACAACCGCATCTCCAGCCACATCCCCTTGATCATCCAGTACTTCGTCCTGAAGATGTTCGGTGATCAGCTGCAGAAGGCCATGCTTCAGCTCCTGCAGGACAAGGAATCCCTCAGCTGGCTGCTGACGGAGCGCAGTGACACTAGAGAGAAGAGGAAGTTCCTGAAGGAGCGCCTTTCCAGGCTGGCCCAGGCTAGGCGCAGGCTTGCCAAATTCCCAGGTTAATCTGTCTGTGCTGCCCTGTATCTCCTGGACATGACTCTGGAGAGAGGAGGCTGTGCCCTTTTCCTGACCCTACCCTAAATTCCTGAGCTGCCTACCAGGTGCTGACTTGTCTGGCTGGGAGCCAGCTCCCTGCTATCCCTGAGGAGATGAGGAGGGAAAGAGGTTCTGGGGGGGGGGGCAATTTCTCTTCCAGCCGTCAGACGACACCCCTCAAAATGCAGGCAGACGGGTAGAGAATGCCACCTTCCTGGTGGTGGATTTACCCTCAGGACCCTCCCCCCATGAACTCTGCCCTCTCTCTGTCAAGAGGCCATTCAGGCCTAGCACCCTGCCTGTGTAACGTCCTCCCGAAACTGGTGTGTGAAGGCTGGCAGTGCCGTGGGGGAAGGCTGCCGGGAGCTGTCTCCTGCACTGCTAATAAACTGACCTGACACTTCTCTGACTGGCTTTGTATGGGGGGGGGGGGGGCGGGGACAGGACTGCATCAGGGGCCAGTGGAAAAAGGAGGGGCCACTAAGGCCTACAGCCCTGGGGAGTCTGGGCATGGGAGGGTCTACTGCCTGGGGATTTCAGGAAATGGGGACAAGCTTGAAAAGACAGAACAGTGTGACCCACACATGTTCTTCACACTGACTGTTGGTTACTAAGGACACTGGTCCGAAGGAGACACAAAGCAGTCTCAGTGGAGAAGAGGCTGTAGGAGGCTCTGCAAGCCTGGCCATGCTGAGGAATCACCCACCGTGGGACTGAGTGGGCCAAGGCGCCATGCCCTCCCCCAGGACTGCTGCAGAGTCCCCACCTGACTGGGAAATGGGTGGACACAACCCCATCCTCATACTGACCATCCCAGAACCCAGCTGTCAATCCGTATTACAGCCGGGGCCTTCCTTCAGTGAGGCCAGGAGACCTTGGGAGCAGGACACTGAGCACTGACTGGGGACAGAGCCCACTAGAGACCCTGACATCTCGTCTTGTGGAGAGAGCGCTGCAGCACGAGGAATGCCCAGCTCAGAAAGGCGCAGCATGCTCGGGCAGGGAGGGGGAGGACCAAGACGTTGAGGGACCAAGTTTCAGAGTGCTACTCCCTGGCAGGGGAGGGCTTCAGGCCATGCCGCACAAACCTCGCGCAGGTGGGGGAGGCGCTCACCAGAGAGAGCCTTTCTGCTCCCATGCAGACCCCGCCTACCTCTCTTCTGACCCCTGGGACTCTGTAGTCATTGTCCTTTGGAGGTTCCAGAATATGGTTATAGGAGAGATGCCAGAACAACAGTGGCCATTGTCCAAGGCCATGGCTGGGCTGCTCGGTGCCTGTAGGTGTCTCCAGGGCTCACTGTCCACCTGCAGGTGGTCTCAGAATCCCTGGAGCTCCCAGAGTCTGACCATGAATTAGAGCTTAAGGGACTCGGGCGTCCTGTACAGAGAATTCTGGGAGAATAACGTGGGCAGGCAGTTTGAGCATCCCTACCTCAGTACTGGATGTGTCCCTCCAGCAGACAGATCTGTCCTCTCACTCCTGAGAGCGGCCCGGTGTCTGGCTCCCCTGGTGGCCGCCTGAGGAATTCTCCATCTCCAGGAGCCTCGCCTACAAGCCCCAACCCAGCTACATCTTCCAGGGACTTTGGATTCTGCTGGTCAGAAACAGAGCCGGCGCTGCCACACATCCTGTCCTTCCACCGACTCTGCTGCATTCCTTTCCTGGCACCACAGGGGGGAAGGTGAGAGGAAGGGGAGAATCTGTGCGGGAGGAAGGGAGTTAGCCTTCTGGGCGTGAACTCCCAAGAGGCAGAGGATACTTCTTTTGGCCTTAAAGAACACATGTCCGGAACAAGGTAGCCATGGAGGGAACAAGTGTCTGTGCTCCTTGTGTTTAAAGCGCAAAAACACCACCTAACTGCAGACTGAGAGCGCTGAATACCCCTGAGCAGAACCTACCTCAAGTGTGCACTAGAACCTCAAGCAGAGCGCTACCTGCTGACATCTGCTGGTGAGTGCCCATCGGAACTGATGGTGTCTGCCCCTGGATGCCCACCCAAGGGCTGCAGGTTAACTTACAATTATAGCTAAATTTTACCATGTGAGCAATTCACAAATAAGAAACTGGAGAGGTGGTGTTTTTGCTGTTGCGCATGGCCCTGGACACAGCACTGCATAGCCCTGGGGTATCCTCAGCCCAAGAAGGCAGATGCAGCTGATGAGGAGTGTGTTAGAGGTTTGTTTAGACTGAGCTATGAGGCTGCTGGATGTGGACTTCAATGTGAGGAAGCTGCAGGTTGTTAGACACCATGTCTAAGGCTAGGGATGTGGCTCAGTGTCAGAGTGCTTGCCTGGTATTCGGGAGGCTCTGGGCCCAGCACCAGGAGTGGTGGTGCACACCTGCAACTCCAGCACTCAAGAAGTGGAAGCAGAAGGCACAAAGGTTCAAGGTCGTCCTCAGTTGCATAGTTTGAGGGCAGCCTGAGTTATATAAGACCCTGCCTCAAAGAAGAGAAGGGAGAGGTAGGGGAGGAGAGGGAGGACAAAGAGGAGGAGGAGGGGTAGGGGAGGAAATAAAGGAGGAGAGAGAGGAGGAGGAGGAAGAGGAAAAGCAAATGATGGCCAGGTAGAAATACGGATGTTCCAAGAAACACCAGAGCAGCTTTCGATTCTTAGGCAGGAAACACTCTCCTACCTGGGTCCTTGTGCAGGGCATTGGGTGAACGCCATATGGGCAGCATCTTTGCCTTCATAAACCAGCAGGGAATGTGGGAAGAAGCCTTAAGACACGAATGCTAGACTCAGTCTGTGTCAGGCTGCCTGGGGATGTGGGACCCTGGCACTGTGTCTCCAGAGCTGAGGGCTTTCACACAAGCTCGCCTAAATAGGCTCTACCAGATGCCTGGCTGTGCCCATTGCCTAGGCCAAGGGGCTGTGAGGGAGGGGTGGGGAGGAGATGGGATGGAGAGGCAGGCATGGTGGTCCTTGGAGCCTGACTATGGGGGCTTGAGGGAAGTAGGGTGGTGGCCCCAAGCATAGGGTCCAGCCATGGCCTGCTGCCCTCTGTAGTGTCCCAACAGCATCTCAGCCCAGTGCAGCAACAGGCCTGACCTCCTTCCCAGACTGCAAGCCTTGGCCCTGCCCCAGGGCACAACTACAGACAGATACATACTGGAAAAACGATCATTACTTTATTTGTATATTTCACAATGGAATCTCATGGCTCAGAACAGACATGAAGCAAGAGCCAAATAGCCAGCAGCAGCGACAGGAGCCCTGAGAGGGTGCGAGTTCCCGGGAGCAGGAATCTTGGGAGCATCAAATCTGAAAAAGTGCCCAAGGTTCTGCTCCTAGAGGACATGTGTGGGAGAGCTGTACACGTACAGTGGGGGGATGTCCCATGCCTGCCCATCCACTGCCCTGCAGGGAACAGGGCACAGGGTCAGAGGCAAAGCTGGTGAGCATGGCACCATGGGTAAGGCACGCACACTTCATGTGGCAATGCTTGCGTAACCCCCCACACACACACACGTGAAAAGAGACCAGTCAGGACAAGCCCCCCGTTTCTTCATCACTGTCCTGGACTGGGAATATCTCACCCATCTCCAGTCTGCAACCAACCCCTCACAATCTGGCCACAGGAGAGCCCCTGGGAGGCAGCCAGGCCAGTGCTCAGGGCAGAGGTAGTAAAAGAGATGTGACCAGAAGGAGGGTGACTGGGTCTTGGTGGACCTCAGTGTCCACATGAGCAATCAACCTACAGAACCTCCACCAAGCCCCCAGCTCTGCCTAGACCAAGGGGCAAGCATGGGCTCTGAGGGGCTGGGAGAAATGGCGAGGGGGTCTCTAGGAACCAGGCTGGATGGCCCCGTGGAGAGCACGCCCAGGGGATGGGAGCCCATGTACTACAGAGGCCAGGGCAAGCATCCTGACCTCAGCTCCCCACACAGGGCTCTGCCTGGGCACTCAGGATGGCCATAGAAAGGAAAAGGATCTGTCGCCCTTGGGAGTGGTTCTCACCACCTTGAAAGGCTGGGCCTGTATTTCCCATGTTCAACTGGGCTGTAATGAAGTCATTACAACATGGACAGTTCAAACTGTGTGCAGGGCCAGGCCACAGGCGGTAGCCCCCCTAAGATGTCCATCCCCAGGCCAAGGCCCTGCACAGCCCCCCCACTCCTTCTCAGGGCATCGAGCCATGCAGAGGCCACAGTCCCCACACACCGGCTCAGATGGGAGGCCCAACAGGACAGTGCCACCCTCCACACAAGCACAACGGGGTTTGGTCACCCCTTCTGGATGGGAGCTGCAGGAGTGGTCTGGGGGTGGGGCACTGCAGCCCGCACGGGACCAGGGACGGCACAGTCAGACAAGTCACTGTTTAATCAGAAGGAAAGGGCCTTGGAATCATCTCAAAAAGTACATTGTGCAGAAGGAATTCAAAATCAATCCCTTGGTTTTTCTTGCAGAAGGATGTCGAGGACAAAAGCCACGTGGATTAGCTATTCGCCTGTGCAAACAGGAAGAAAAGATGATGTTACTGTCCAAAGACAAAGACGAAGGGGTAGTTTTCCTGGTGACAGAAGGGACCCAGGAATGGAGCACACACCTCACAGCCACAGATACAGGAAACAGGCAGTGAAGGCTGTCCTCAGCACAGCTGCACAGGGGCCTCTGCCCGGGCTCAGGCCACTGTCCACCTGGAGGTGTCACTGGTGGGTTCCTTGCACCCTATCCTGAGTCTTCTGCCACTCACCACCCTCCCACAATCTGACACCACGTGCCTGCAGGCCTAAATACACCTGCGGGTAGTCATCGCCTTCCATTTTGGCCACCATCCCTGTCTCTTCTTGGTGCCTCTCGGGATTATTGGACTTATCTGTTTCCAGCTTTTTGCTTCTGCCAGCAGAGGACTTCCCTTGGGTTATGTGGCACCCCTGGGCCCAGGTGTCATCTGAGCAGACATGGTCAGGCCTCATGACACTGACTCCAGAGGACTTCCCTTGGGTTATGTGGCACCCCTGGGCCCAGGTATCATCTAAGCACACATGGTCAGGCCTCAGGACACTGACTCCAGAGGACTTCCCTTGGGTTATGTGGCACCCCTGAGCCCAGGTGTCATCTGAGCACACATGGTCAGGCCTCAGGACACTGACTCTAATCTTAACCCCTTTCAAGAACTGTTAGCAGGAGGTCTAGGAGGAGACACTGGAGCAGGCTGATTTTCCAGGACCCAGCTCTGGAAGAGGCCAGATCTGAGCAGACATTGGTCTGACCTCTGAGATGCAAAACACTGCTCATAGGAAGAGGGAACCTCAGCTGAGGAACTCCCTCCATCAGACTGGCTTGTGGGGATGTCTGTGGGGCATCTTCTTGATTGATAGTTGAAGTCCCCAGCCCACTGTGAGCAGAGCCATCCCTGGGGCAGGTGGACCTGACCTCCCTCTGTGAGGTGAACTAAGCCCTTTCCTCCCCAAGCTGCTTTTGGTCAGGGTTTCATCACAGAAAAGGAAAGCAAACTAAAACACAGGCGCTCCAATAGACTGACTGAGAACTGGAAGGGCAGGACCGCAAGACCCTGGGCCCTTCTCCGCGCGACTCCCCTGGGCCAGAGACCGCTAACCACCCGTGTACCTCCTGCGCATGGGGTTTCTGTGGCATTCCTTCAGACAACCCCATGAAGAAGATCCCCATTCTGACTCCTGCCCCTCACCAAGTATCTGAGTGGGTGCAGCTGGTGCCTGGGCTGCCTAGTTTCAAGTAAGCCTGCACTAAGATGGGGTGCAGAGCCCAGGAAGATCCTGAGTGGGAGCCGACTTTGCCATCAGCGTTAACAGGGAGGCCAGTAAAGGTGATGGATGCCCCAGAGAGATGTGGGCACCGTAAGCATGGGGGGTATGGAGGGAGAGGTACCAGAGGGATGGGCTCTGGAGAGTGATCTAGGGTGCTCTGGACCACTGGAAGTCTGCTTCCTGCAGCAAATGCCTTCTAGACCTGTGGCTCTGGCTCAAGGAAATAGAGAACCCAAAAGTCAGGGAAGTTACCCTCATTTGCCCGTAGATCCAGTCTGTAAACACCGTCATGTTTCCGTACACTCCTGGTCTATATGCCTTGGCACAGCCCGAGCCCCAGCTCGTGTCCCCAATCAGCCACCAGATGTTGTTCTTCAAAGTGACGAGTGGTCCTCCGCTATCTCCCTAGGGAACACAAGAAGTTTGCCAGAAGAGAAGGACATGTCAGCCGCCATGCACCGTGCAGAGAGGACGCAGGGTCTGAGTATTAGGGTGTTTGGTTCTGCCTCCCCCAGCAGGAGGCAATGGTCATTGAGATATAGCCTCCAAAAGACAAATGTGGTCTGTGCCCGCTTGCCACGACTAAATGCATTGCTGGCTATGGTTTAAAATCGGCAGCACACATTTCCATTGTACTGAACAATACTTGTTCCAAACAGAAGCTCTGGGAGGCCATGGTGTGGGGGCGTGTTCTTGTGTCACTGAGGCATAGAAGCTATTACTGGACATCCCTCCCCACAGCACCCTCCCACTCCCAGCTGGCTCCAAGTCCCCAAGAGGTATCTCTGGCCCTGGAAGACCCCGTCTCTCACAGGGACTCGGTGAGAGCTTCAGGCTCTGCGGCTGTACACGACTTGGGTTACCTGACAGGAGTCCACACCACCCTGCAAGTAGCCCGCGCAGATCATGGCTGGCGTGATGAGACTGTTATACAGGTATTTATGATTACATCTGGAGGGCTCGATCAAGGGCACCGTGGCGGCATTCAGCACTTCTGAGGTCTTCCCTAAGGACAGAGATATCAGCCAGCAAGTCTCAAAGGAAGAGAGAATAGCCATCTTCCCCTGAAACCCACACTCTGTAGATGGTCACTGCCTCTCCCCTCCCCACGCCCTCCTTGGAGTGGTTAATACTGTCAACACGACAGAACTAGACTCACCTGGGAAACAAAACCATGAGCGTATCTGTGAACAAGTGGATTAAAGAGAGAAGACCCACCTGTGGGCGGCACCGTCCCACGGGCTGGGGTCCCAGCTGAATTAAAGAAGAAGCGAGCTGAGCTCCAGCACGGATCTCTCTGCTTCCTGACTGTGGATGCTACGCGACCATCCGCTTCCTGACTGTGGATGCTACGCGACCATCCGCTTCCTGACTGTGGATGCTACGCGACCATCCGCTTCCTGACTGTGGATGCTACGCGACCATCCGCTTCCTGACTGTGGATGCTACGCGACCATCCGCTTCCTGACTGTGGATGCTACGCGACCATCCGCTTCCTGACTGTGGATGCTACGCGACCATCTCCCTTTCCCTGCTGCGGCCACGCCCTCCCCACCCACAGGCTGTAAGCCAGAATAAACTTTTTTTAAATTTTTTTATTTATTATTTATGTGTATGAATGTATTGTCTGCATGTAGGTTTGTGCACCCATGTCGTGCAATGCCACGGAGTTCAAAAAAGGGTCTCAGATTCCCCTGGAACTGGAGTTCTCCTGGAATTGGAGTTACAGACGGTTCTCAGCCGCCCTGTGGGTGCTGGGGATCAAACCCAGCTCCTCTGCAAGAGCAGTCGGTGCTCTTAACTGCTAGGCCATTCTCCATCCCAGAATAAACTCTTTCTTAAATTGAGAAAAGCCAGTCCATCCCAACACCAAGCCCCTCCTCTATGTAGGGCTAACTGTGTTTTCTATTAAACAGAGGACCCAAGGTACAAAGATTATTTGAAGCCCTCATTAGCTGTCAGATAGCAGAGCTGGGCTTCAAACCCTGACCACCCTCCAGGAACATCAGTGTCCCATCCCATGCGCCTTGCTGGCCATGGGGTCCGAAGCCTCACCTTTCTCATAGGTGGCCCCCCACCCTGAAATCCAGCACTCCTGGTTAGGGTCCAGCATCATGCCTGGGTTGGGTAGGCACACTGGCTTTACCCTGTCTGTTTGAAGAAGAGAAAAGTGTAAACCAGCTTGGTCTAGAAGGTCTCCCCTGGTCTGCCTTCGTGCATAGCCCCTGTCTAGACACATGACTTCCCATGTGCCCTGTATTCTGTTTCCACCGCAGCAAGCCTGCATCCTGACAGGTGACACAGTCCCTCTGGGCACCTGATTAGACAGCAATGGCTGCAGCCTGTGGAGAACCACACCACATCTCCTAGATCAGCCTGGGCAGAACCACACCACATCTCCTAGATCAGCCTGGGCAGAACCACCACATCTCCTAGATCAGCCTGGGCAGAACCACACCACATCTCCTAGATCAGCCAGGGCAGAACCACACCGCGTCTCCTAGATCAGCCTGGGCAGAACCACCACATCTCCTAGATCAGCCTGGGCAGAACCACACCACGTCTCCTAGATCAGCCTGGGCAGAACTACACCACATCTCCTAGATCAGCCTGGGCAGAACCACCACATCTCCTAGATCAGCCTGGGAAGAACCACACCACATCTCCTAGATCAGCCAGGGCAGAACGACACCACATCTCCTAGATCAGCCAGGTCAGAACCACACCGCGTCTCCTAGATCAGCCTGGGCAGAACCACACCACATCTCCTAGATCAGCCTGTGCAGAACCACACCACGTCTCCTAGATCAGCCTGGGCAGAACCACACCACGTCTCCTAGATCAGCCTGGGCAGAGCCACACCACGTCTCCTAGATCAGCCTGGGCAGAACCACACCACATCTCCTAGATCAGCCTGGGCAGAACCACACCACGTCTCCTAGATCAGCCTGGGCAGAACCACACCACATCTCCTAGATCAGCCTGGGCAGAACCACACCACGTCTCCTAGATCAGCCTGGGCAGAACCACACCACGTCTCCTAGATCAGCCTGGGCAGAACCACACCACATCTCCTAGATCAGCCTGGGCAGAACCACACCACGTCTCCTAGATCAGCCTGGGCAGAGCCACACCACATCTCCTAGATCAGCCTGGGCAGAGCCACACCACATCTCCTAGATCAGCCTGGGCAGAGCCACACCGTGTCTCCTAGATCAGCTCTTCTGAATACAAGCACTTTGTGGGGAGGGAGGGTTTGTTTCATCTGTACCCTCATACAGCGAGAACATTCCAGAAGAGAGGGGTAAAAAGAAGCTAAGGGAGGAACTGGAGACACAGTGTAACTGGTAGAGTGCCTGCCTAGCATATATGAAGGCCTGGCTCAGTCCCCACACCGATAATAGCTGACATGGTTACACAAGCCTGTGATCCCCACACTAGGGAGTTAGAGTCAGGAGGATCAGGAACTCGAGGTCACCCTCGGCTGCACAGTGAGGCCAACCTGGGCTACATGAGACCACGTATCCACTGTACCCATGGTGCATATATGAGATTCTCAAAGGATGAATAACAAAAAATTATTTTAAAATGGCTTAAAAATATCATTCTTTAATGTGCAAACTCACTGAAGTTTTTGTTTAAATACTTTATTACCATTTTGTAATGATTAGATATTTAGAAAAATAGAACATGGGATTCGGGGGCTAAGGGGAGTATTTATTTACATTTCAGATTTGACATGTCCCATTTTCAGAATACTTGTGAATAAACAGTTGTCTTTACAAACTGTCAAGCAGACGTTCTCAGCTGGAGGGGATTTTGTCACCCAAGGACACCTGTCAATGTGTGCAGGCACCTTTGACTGTCACAACGAAGTGATATTACTGACTTGTGGTGGGCAGTTGACAAGGCTAGCCCTCCAGCCTAGCTTAGCTGGATTCTGACCCCAAATGACCAGAGTGCCCTGGCTGAGTCCTGCTCTGGACACTGCCAAGGACTGATAGAATTGTCATTTTGCATCACAGACACAGGGTCTCTGCTCCCCTCCACACACCACAGGTACCAGTGTCCTCTGGCAAGCCTGAGTACCAGCTCCTCCCTTCCGTGCCACAGCACAGTCTCATTTCCAACCACACCCTCAGAGTGGCCCCCACCCCTGCTTGACCCCCTTGTACCGTTAAAAGTCAGAGGTGTCTGCAGCTTCATGAGCGCGATGTCATTGTTCTTTGTCTTTGAGTCGTAATCTGGATGGGAAATCACTTTTTCTACCTGGTGTCTATCTCCATAGAACATGGAGGACTGTCTCAAGATCCCTGCGAATGCTGTCCAGTACCTTGGGCTGTTGAGGGGTCTGGGGACAGAAAGACAGCATGTCACACCTTGGTGCCACAGTCATTAGACGTTTACTCAGTGGTCTTTAAAACCCACACATGGGGGCTAGAGAGATAGCTCAGTGGTTAAAAGCACTGAGTGCTCTTCCAGAGGACCCAGGTTCAATTCCTAGCACCCACATGGTGGTGAACAACTGTCTATAACTCCAGTTCCAGGGAATCCAACACCCTCTTCTAATCTTGAGTTGGGCATTGGGTAACATAGGTACACTTACACACATGCAGGAAATATACTCATACACATAAAAAAGAAATAAAAATAATAAATAAAATATTTAAAACCCACATAGGGAATCCCAGAGACACCTCCAGACCATGTTGTGAGACTGTGGAACAGAGGCCCCTCTGCTTCCCCCACTTCCCCACAGCCTCCCGCCCCAAGTCTGCTGCTCTCAGAGGATTCTGCCTTCTCTGTCTTCCGTATCAGTCCATAAATAGGGTCAGAAGCCTTCCTGAGCGTTCAAACCTCGAGTCTGGTAGGACTAGATCTCACTAATCTTCGCAGGACAGAGCACTGACTACACAGCAAGTGCTTAACAAGTGTGTGCCAATGAACAAATTGTTCCTTCTATTTCCTTTACCCAAGGACTTCTGTTGGGATTGTAGGAGACCACCAACTCCCAGGGGGCACTCAGAGTGTGGGATATGAAAAATAAGGACAAAAAAAGGTAGCATCCCTTGGCCGGGTGTGGTGGCGCACGTCTTTAATCCTAGCACTTGGGAGGCAGAGGCAGGCGGATCTTCGTGAGTTCAAGGCCAGCCTGGTCTACAGAGTGAGTTCCAGGACAGCTGGAGCTACAGGGAGACCCTGTCTCGAAAAGACCAAAAAAAAAAAAAAAAAAGGTCAGAAATGGGCATTGGATTCCCCTGGAACTGGAGTTAAAGCCGCCATGTGGGTGCTGGGGATTGAACCTGGGTCCTCTGCAAGAGCAGTTGGTGCTCTTAATCGCTGAGCCATCTTGCAGCCCCTGCACCCATATCCTTTCATCCTAATCTAATTAGAGCTCCACAGCTGCTTTTAGATACATTCACTTTTAAAATCGAGGGGCTAGGGATAGCTAGTAGTAGCGTATTTGCCTAGAATGTGTAAGGCCCTGGAATCCATCTCTAGAAACTCAGAAACTATAAAAATCAAAACAAATATATAATCAAATTAAACAGACAGAATAAAATAGNTACTTGACTACTCTGATCCCCACAGAAATGATGAGAAGAGGGCTGGGGTACAGCGCAATCCGTGGCAGAAGACAGGCCTAGCAGATGTGGGGTCCTGGGTTTCATCTTTACAGCAAAGAAAAGAACAATCAGAAGGAAGAACAAAGCCAGCTGGAATGGTCCCAAGACTCGTCCCCCACACGCCGCTGCTTCCTCCAGATCTTGCTTATGGGAAAGAATAGAATGTCACCTTGCAGAGTCCCTCCAAGTTCTCATTCAAAACCTCCAGAGCCGTGTTTGCATAGGATCTGCAAATGCTATTCCTTCTACTGCACACATTGAGGTCTCAGGTGGCAAAGTTTGTGCCCTGGCAAGGATGAGCATTCACTGCTTGTAGGCCTCTGGGACTTTTATTTGGGACATCCACATTCCCCATCAGCTTTACCACTCAGTTTAATTGCGAGGTGAGTTACTTCGTAATCAGCCTATACAATACAAATAACAATCCCTACATTGTGAGATTTGTGCTGCTGTTATTGTTTGTTTTAGTGTTGTTGTTGTTTTTCTTCTCAATGGTAGACATCAAACCCAGGGCTCTGGTGCTTTTCAACTGACTGGTAATGAAGATCCCCAGCCTTTTGTGAGGAGTTTTTTTTGGTTTTGAGGCAGGGTCTCTCTATGCTGCCTAGACTAGGCTCAAACTTGGGACAAGCCTCCTGTCTCAGCTTTTGAGTGATAGGATTACAGGAAAAAAACACCACACCTGGTTGAGGATTTTAAGCTAGTAGATGTAAAATAATTTCTGAAACTATAAAGGATACGTAACATTTTCAGATATTATCAATGGTATTATTCAGTGAATTACAACTCTCTGGTAGTCCGAACGAGCTGTAGTGATTTCCAGACAGGGCAGGGGAGAGCCTAAGTTCACTGATTGAATGTCAAATTGCATCAAAGGCCCCTCTACCCAGGGCACTCCATTCTGTTAACAGGTCAGTCTGGTCTGTAGGAAAGCCATGGATGGAAAACACTAAGTCATTCCAGCAAAAGCAACAAAAAGCATGGCAGGAGTAGCCAGGGGGGGTTGTGACTGTTGAGAGGCGGGATTGGTATTGTTTCTGGGCCCTTAGAAGAAGTTTTAGAGGCTAGAAATATTAGGAGAAAGGAACAAATGTGGTGATTCTGCCTAGTTTGTCCATTTCACAGATAAAGAAATGGGTTCAGAGAAGCACGTAACTTTAGCCTACAACAGATGTCAGTCAGCAATGAAGACCAGTCGAACAGCCAGCGCTCCCCGCACGGGTTGCTTAGTCCCTGTGGCTGAGGCTGGGGCTCCTGGGGGACTGCAGTGTTAAATCAGGAGCTCAACTGCCTCTTATATCAGACTTTCTGTCTCAATTTGCAGAGCAAAAGTGGTTCTTGGCCTCTAGAAAAGCAAAAGGCAAACACACTCGGTTACCAAGAAGTCTTGAGTGGAAAGTAACTACAAACACTCTCTCCATCTCTAGCCTTTAGGCCACCGCGGAGACCCAGGAGGCTTTAAAATGCTAAGCTGCTGCCAAAGGCTTGAATGGCCCCTTGGCTCCATAACCATCCTGCACAGGTTCAAAAACACTGCTGTATGCCTTCCAGGCAGAGGGGTCCGCGCCTGCACACACAAGCCATCCCTCCAAAGGTCATGCTTCCTCCCAACAAGACAAAAAAACCAGGTCTGTGCCCTCAATGTTTGGGAGCCTTGTGGGGTCTGGGTAGGCAGAGTAAGGGGCAGCAACTTCTTTTGAGGGGAGCAGTAACCAGAACAAATATTCCAGGAAGGAATAAATTTGTCCTGCAGAATGCTGAACTCAGTGTTATTAGAAGGTGAGTTTGTAGCCGGGCATGGTGGCACAGGCCTTTAATCCTAGAACTTGGGAGACAGAGGAGGCAGATCATTGTGAGGTAAAGGCCTCTTGTCTACATAGTGAGTGCCAGGACAGCTTGGGGCGACAGGGAGGAGAAGAAGATGAGTTTATGATCATCACATACTAGACACCTGGGTAGGGAACAGAATACATTTAACACGTGCGGTTTTTTTTAAATAATTATTTATTTTGGGTCCAGGGCTTAGTGGCACACGCTTTTAATCTAGCACTTGGGAGGCAGACGCAGAGGCAAGCAGATATCTATCTGTGAGTTCAAGGTCAGCCTAGGGTCTACAGAGTGAGTTACAGGCCAGCTGGGCTATAGGTAGACCCTGTCTCAAAAGACAAAAATATTATTTATTTTACATATTAGAGTGTTTTACCTGAATGTGTAGAAGTTTGCACCAATTGTGTTATGAAATGCTCACAGAGCCCAGAAAAGGACCTCCATTGGATCCTCTTACACTGGAGTTACAGGCCAGTTATTAGGCCTCCATGTGGGTGCTGGGAACCAAACCGGGTGACAATCAGACAGTGCTCTAAACTGCCGACTATCTCTCCAGCCCCCACCCTTGCTTTCAAAGAGCTCGCTGGGGACTTAAGATTCACATTAGCCGCTGAGAGGAAAGCAAGTCACGTTAAATCACAGAAAGAGAATGTGTTTCCAGAAGAAGGAGAACGTCAGTAGGCCAGCCTCATACAGTTCTGAAGGGCCCCAGAGAGCTTGGGAGTGGGAGGTAGAGTGGGGAGGGGGGTCTTCAGGTAGCCTGGAGCATATGGGACCCCTCCCCTGTGCTAGGTCAGGAAGGGAATTTTAAAGCTTGCTCTGCTCTGCTGAATTTTTCTATGGGTCCTCCTGGCCTTGGGAGATGTGACAAAGAGGATTCTGTACCAGAGAGAGTCTCTGGGGAGACAGGCCCCACACATTTCTGTCAGCCATGGCTCAGTTCAGGACGATTTTTGGGCAAGATCATTAGTCATCAAAGACCTGAGTCTGGATCTGCAGAACCCACCCAACTGTGCGTCCGGGTTGTCGTCTGGTCCTGAGTGCCTATCTAGACTCCTTCACTGACTGTGTGACTTTGTCATTAACCTGTTTATGCTTCAGTTTCCACGTCTATAAAGTGAAGGTAATAATATCCCTTGGTTCACGAGGTTAGAGAAAGGACTAAATAAGGAAGAGTTACCCTCCAACCTGGCACTCTCTGCCATAGCAGTACATCATCACTTTGTGCTGCTGCTTGGCCTTGCTGCCAAGGCCCACTATGGTGTGTGTGTGGCCCTCGTCTGGTTGCTTAGCAGATCAGGCAAGCTTGAAGGCATCCTTTCTGATTACAGCCTATGGACACCTCTTGGTGGAGGGGAGGGGGGGCCTGGATGTCCTTTAGTAGCTGCTGTAGCTGGCAGATGGTCAGTAAGCCTAGAGGCTACTCTCTCCCTCATTAAGCTTTATTTGCTAGACCACAGTTTCCTTATCAATAAAGAGAAGCTGGGTACGGGGCTGCACAACTGGAATCTCAACACTCAAGAGGTGGAGGCAGGAAGGGCAGAATTCAAGGTTAGTTCCTGGATACATTTCACTTTGCAGCCTCCCAGCCACAGACTCATCAAAAACCAAAAAAAAAAAAAAAAAAGAAAAAAAAAAAAAAGATAAAAACAATAAGTAAACCAATGAGGACCTTAAGTGACACCAGTGATTTATTTCTGCTTTGCTAGAAGAGGGGGGCCCTTCATTACAGATAGTGGGGTCTCTGAATTCAGATATCTACAAAAAAAATTGCTTCTTCGCCTGGCGTGGTGGCGTACGCCTTTAACCCTAGCAATTGGGAGGCGAAGGCAAGTGGATCTCTTCTGTGAGTCAAAGGCCAGCCTGGTCTACGTAGTGTGCTCCAGGCCAAGCTGGGACTAAAGGGAGACCCTGTCGCAAAAAACAGAAAAAAAAATTGCTAAAACAATAAATTTGGTCTCATACACAAATGTTGTGCTGTTTTTCAAACACTCAGAGATGATGTTATGGACTTTAAAGGACAACTGGATGCAATAGTTTCGGTTTTTTTAATTTCATTTATTTTTTTTTAAATGAATTTACTGTCGGCAATGCAGGTGTGTGCACCCGTGTTTGGCAATGCCAAGGAGGTCAGAAAAGAGGTGGCAGATCCCCTGTAACTGGAGTTCTCCTGGATTGAGTTACAGAGGTTCTTAGCTGCCATGTGGGTGCTGGGGACGAACCCAGGTCCTTTGCAACAGCAGTTGGTGCTCCTTTAAAACCACTCTGCGAATCTCTCCAGTCCAAAATATAGTTCTTTATTGGCATTTTTTTTCAGTTATGGATACTTAGAGTACAATTATGGTATTATTTTTATTTATTGGAGTCTAGAGTAGACTGACGGCATTATGGAAGGGTCCTCGTGTTGTGCAAGAGGTCAGAAGAGGGTGTCCTCTGGAACCGTAGTTCAGATGGTTGTTAGCTGCACATGTGGTGCGGGAACAAACCTGGGTCCTCCTGCAAGATCATTGGCTCTTAACTAGTGAGGCATCTCTCCAGCTCCCGCGAGGCACCCTTTCCTGACAAATAAAGCAGCCACCAGCTAAAAGCTCGCTAGGATGGCAGTAAATAAAATGGAAGGAGGAAACAAAATTTGAAGGACCGATATTGCTTCGAGAAAGAAGTTCCCATAGAGAAAATTTTGAGAGCTGGGCGTGGTGGTGCACACCTGTAATCCCCACCTGGGATTACAGGTGCACACCTGTAATCCCAGGAGGCAGAGGCAGAAGGCAGAGACAGAGGCAGAGGAATCTCTGTGAGGTCAAAGGCCAGCCTGGTCGACGTAATGAGTGAGTTTCAAAACAGCTTGGGCTACAGGGAGAACCCGTCTCAAAATATCAAAAAAAGAAAAAAAAAAAAAAAAAAAAAAAAAAAAAAAAAAAAAAAAAAAAAAAACTTTTTTATTTTATTGTATTTTTATGTTTACTTATTTATTTATTTAGTAGATCTTTTTGAACAGGGTCCCCCTGTAGCCGCCGCTGTCCTGGAACTAACGTTGTAGATCAGCTGTGCCTGCTTACAAAGATCCTCCTGCCTTTGCTTCTCGAGTGCTAGGATAAAGGCGTGGAAAGGTCTCTTAAAACAGTGAGCACGGCCCTGGGCATGGTGGCAACGCCTTTAATCCTAGCACTTCAGAGGAGGCAGAGGCAGGCAATCTTGTGTGAGTGCAAGGCCAGCCTGGGTTAACATGAGTGGTCCAGGACAGCGGGGCTAAAGGGAGCCTGTCTGCAAAAAAATAAAATAAAAAAAAAAAAAAACAGGAAGAAGAAAAAAATGTGTGCAGGTCACGTTCCCTGTTTGGACAGTTGTTATGTTCCCCCACGCTGCGCGTATTTGGAGCCAGGGGAAGATAGGGAAGGAGGTGGAAATGTCCTCCAGATCACCCAATCGTCCCAGTCCACCTTTAGCCTCTACAAAAATGTGTTCGGTTGTGGTTTTGTTTAACTTTTCAGGAGGTCACAGAGCCTTTTCAAAACATGATAAAGGTTCTGGGCCCTCATACCAACTCCTCCAATACAGCCATATCTATATCAGTACTTGTTACACAGTTTCAAGAGCCACAGTACCCTGGGATCCACGTGGCCTCTGGGGATTTTGGACCCCAGGTTAGGGGTCTGCAAGTTTGTAGAACAATTTGTCTTCTTCTGCCGCTCGCTCTACCGGCTCTATGACATAACGTTATATACATATTCTGCACTATCGTCGGGAAGAGTACGTCGACTTCAGGTATCTGCTCCTGTCTCTCGGTGTTTATGCATCCGGAGTAGAGCGTAGTACGACTAAGGGGAGCCGTAGCTGGCAGTTCTCCGCAGTTTACCAGAACGGAATCCGGATTGGCGGGCTGTCGAGGATTACTATCAGGATGTTGTCCTGATTGGTCTCGACCCACTCCTTCTCCGAACCTAGCTACAGGTGGAATGCTATGGACGGGAGGGGAGGGAGGAGGAATGTAACTGCGGGTGACTATTCTCTTTCGAACGTGCCCGGTAGCTAGGCGTGGGGAGACACGCCATTCATTAATTACGGCTTGCCTTTCTCTTACGGTCTTCGCTCTTCGCCTCTATCCCCGCAGGCATCTCCCAACAGCGCGTTGGTACCTTCTTGACTTCATAGGTCTTGAATAATATTCTCCATTCCGTGTTTCCTCCTCTCGTATTATATTCTCTGCCTCTCATTAAGGTCCGAAACCTTTGATAGGTGGTCCACTATCTGCTCCGGTCGTTGGCCAGTTGCTCCGGCGCTGAGGTCTGTCCGCGAGTATCGCGACTTCTTCGAATGCTCTTGCGCGCTATTGCGGTCTCTGTCGTGCTAAACGGATGGCCATTAATCTACAGTCTCTAATTCTCCGACTTATGGGTGATGAACTGGTCCGCCCGTCGTATGGTCTTTCACTGGAGTCTGGATACAGGAGGAATCTCTAGTTCGTCTTGTCTGTAGATGATGGTTTGGGATGAATCTTTCCTAGTGTCCCATGTAAACGTATCTCTCCGCTGCTAAGTAAGCCGTCGATGGTCGGGTGGCTCTCTATTCTATTTCTGGTGCTCTATCGGTGCTCGCGACACATCTAAATAGAAGCTCTGCGTCTCCCCTTCTCCCGAGCAAGATCTTCCCAGCTCCCCTCTGGTTCCCACAAACCTGCTGACAATACTCCTGTCCCCCACTCAGATGCTGGGTGTGGTAGACAGCTTTCCCCTAGGCTGGGTCCCTTCGCTGTTGAGCCTTGTCACCATCAAAGCTCGAGTCCTAAAAGGCCAGAAGATTATAATACCAAGTTGGGCCATTCTAGTGGGCCCAAAGAGTTGCCACACTGGCCGGGACTTGGTGTTTTTGGCATCCATCCACATCCCATGCTGGAGTGAGATGAGGAAGCAACAGGTCTGGAAGGGTCAGGGGAAACCAGCAGGTCCACCAGAGGCAGGAGGCCGTGGCAGCCAGGGGGAGGCAAATTCCCCAAATACCAGGATAGATTGAGCAACAGTTCAAAGATGAAATTTCGAGCTATATTCAAACTGTGCCTTCTTCCTCTCCCCATCACCCTGTGACACGTGTTCCCACTTTCCCCGTCCTTTTCCGTCTACAGCAGCTCACTATGTTGCACATGACTCACTGCTCCCCTGTGAGCCTCCCCCTGTTTGAGTTCAGCTCTACAGCAAGCTTTCAAAACTCCACACGCTATGGCTGCTGGGATGCTTTTTATTTTACTGTTGTATCAAGGTCTGGAGGTTTCTACATGGTCTTAAAGTATCCCTTGTTATTTTTATTTATTATTTATTTTTCAGATCGTTAAAGATTGAACCTTAGAGCTTTTTTCCATGCTTTGGGAGTGTTGTTTCTATACCACGCGTTGGTTTTATACTTCAGCCTCTCTATTGGTTATGAGAAGCACATGTCACTGATCAGTCACCACACTCTGAGGATGAGAAGCACATGTCACTGATCGGACGCCACACTCTGAGGATGAGAAGCACATGTCACTGATCGGACGCCACACTCTGAGGATGAGAAGCACATGTCACTGATCGGTCACCACACTCTGAGGATGAGAAGCACATGTCAACTGTTCCCGACTGAAGCTGATGGGAAGCACACAGATAGCATGAGGCCCTGCTGCCTCCCATTCTGCGTTATTGAGGGTCTGGATGAGTAAGGGGCGATGTCTGCTAGGACCGGGGTGCTCTCTCCCTCCCTCGGGTATCTTCACTTAGTGCTTGGCAATTCCATAGATTCTCCTGGTACCCAGAGGTGGGCAGGCCCTCAGGAGCACTGCCATGCTGAAAGCACACGAGACTTCTGAACAAAGAAAAGGCAGGGCTGAGAGAATGGAGGAGGGTGAGGAGGAGGGTGAGGAGGAGGGTGAGGAGGTAAGGAGGAGGAGGGTGATGGAGTAGGTGAGAAAGAAGGTGAGGTGAGTGAGGGGTGGGCTAGGGGATGAGGGCTGAGTGCATCGGAGTGAGCACACTGTCCACTGGGCTACATGCCTAGGAGGTAAGAAGCAGGGTATGCTGGACAGCTTTAGCGTCAACCCGACACACCTGGGTTGAGGGAGCCTCAATTGGGGAATTGGCGCCATTGGACTGGCCTGAAAAATCATTAGATGCCTAAAATTTGTTGCTGTGGAACTTGGAATGGTTATGCTGAAAGAGTTGTCGATGATGGAGGCCTGGCTTGTGAAGCTTCAAGGGGAAGCAGAGATCATCAGGACTGTGTAATCTGTGGGTTCTGATCAGCTGGGGCTGAAGAATCAGCTGTAAGTAACAAGAGACCAGAACCTGAAGTGAAAACTTGTACTGGGACAATTGATGCTGGTTAGTTGGGGCTGAAAAAATCAGCTGTAAGTAACAAGAGACCAGCATCACTGTGGTGAAATCTTCTGGGAAGAATTTCTTCAGGGTCAGCACACAGAAACTATGTTCTGGAAGGGGCCCAAGCCTCCACCTAAAGCCAGAAGCAGGACTTGGTAGTGTGTAAGAGTCTCCTATATGGTTCTGGTGTTGAAAATTTGAGGGGGAGACACAGAGCAGCCGAGGCTTGGCACTGTGAGAGGCCAGGAAAGACCATTGGTGAAAGTGCAGCCTCGGTTGCAGTGAAGACCCCAGGATTGCAGGGGTCATGGAGAGAAGCTGAGGCTTTACACCAGGAGAAGTCAGAAGAGACCATTGGTGAAGGTGCTGCCTCAGTTTCAGTGGCGACCCCAGCTTTTTGGAGATGCCAGGTCCATGGAATGACCACCAAGAGCAGCGGCAGGTGTGGAATGGAGCTGGCCTGGGCCTGCGAGATGAGCTGTGTGTGCCATGGATGGCAGAGTCAGAGAAGGGGAGCTGCCGAAACCCTTTGGAGCCCAGAAGATCATGAGTGAATTCCAGGTATCCGGCCTTGAGCTACTGTGCTGGACTCGGGTTTTACTTAGGTATGCCCGATTCTTCCCTTTGAAACAAGACAGTACTTATTTTGGATTTTACAGTAGCCCACAGTTAAGAGACTTTTAACAGACTGTGAACTTTTTTAAATTTTATTTATTTTTGTATGTGCACCCACATGGCGGCTGAGAACCGTCTTTAACTCCAGTTCCAGGGGAATCCGACACCCTCTTCTGACCTCTACAGCTGCACCACATGAGTGCACAAACCTACATGCAGACAATACATTCATACACATACAAAATAAATAAAAATTTTTAAAAAACTGGAGTTAAAGACGGTTCTCAGCTGCCATGTGGGTGCTGGGGATCGAACCCAGGTCATCTGCAAAAGCAGTCAGTGCTCTTAACCCCTAGGCCATCTCTCTAGCCCCAAGACTGTGAAATTTTAAGTTTTTTAAGGACTGTGGGGCTTTTAAGGTTGTACTGTCTTATGTTGTGATATTAATATTAACATCAAACCTTGGGGCTAAGAAATGGAAAGGTGGTGGTTTAAGTGATGTGTTTTGTGTGTCAAGTTGACAATGGATCACTTATGCTAGATAGCTTTAGTGTCAACTTGACACACTTGGGTTGAGGGAGCCTCAATTGGGGGAATTTCCTTCATTGAACTGGCCTGTGGCCATGTCTGTGGAGTATTGTCTTGATTGTTGAGTGATGTTAGGAGGGCCCAGATCACTATGGGCAGTGCTACTCCTGGGTAAGTGGTTCTGTACTATATAAGAAAGCAGAAAACAGGCTGAGCATGGGCCAGGGCAGCAAGCCAGTAAGCAGCATTCCTCCATGGCCTGTGCTTCAGCTCCTGCCTCCAGGTTCTTGCCCTGAGTTCCTACCTTGGGCTCCCTAAGTGATGAACTGTAACCCAGGAGATGTAAGACAAATAAACCCTTTCCTCCCCAAGTTGGTGTCCGTCAGAGTGTTTTGTCACAGCAACGGAAAAGCGAACTAGAACACAAGGCCTCTTTGGAGACCAGTTTTTCCTGACTTGAAGATCTTCCTGACTTGAAGGCTAAGTAGTGTTGCTGGCTTACTGGAATCTCCAGAAACTTTGCAGTATGGGAGTCAAAGCAATGTCAGAAGTGGAATCTGGGGACCACCTCATGCCCTGGGTAGCTCCTAGGCCAGTGGTGGTCTGGAGTGCCTGCAAGTGCAGGGCCTGGTGCATCCCGGCGCAGCCTGAGGTGTGAGCGGGGCTTCGGAAGCATCCTCTAAGACCACCTGTGCTTTTTTGTGAGTGGCCCTTGTGTCTGTGGGGCAGACATGGGGTGCAGGGCTGACAACTGGTCCTCTCTTAGCTGAGTGACACCCATTGGGGACCTCAGGGAGGCAGTGCAGTTGTGGACCTGCTATCTGGGCTCTTCTGCTAGGAGGTGAGGCTTGAAGCCCAAGGCTCGGGCTCCCTGAACAGCACTGTCATCCATGTTTGTTCAGTGTGGAGCTCGTGTGAGTAGTTCACACAGAGACAGACTAACAACTGGAACCATGATGGAAGCTCCCGAGGCCACCACACAGCTCCCAGGCTTCTAACACCGCCCCTCCACTTCTTGGAGCAGAAGGCCTCCCACTCAAGGTGACACAATACCCAGGACTTGTCAGCTTCCAGCTACTACCTGCCAGTTCTACTTGTCGTAGAAAGACAGTTTGGGGAAGTACTCACCTATGCAGCGCAAAGAAACCACCCTGTGTGAAGAACAGGTGTCACTGCAAAGAAAAAGAGACTCTGATCACTATAGCCAGGGACAGAACACTGCCTCTCCAACCAGTGTGGGCTCCTGTCCACTGCTAATGACCAAAATGTTGTGACTAGATCTACATGGGGGATGGTGGCCGAGAGTGGGCACTGAGTCAAACCGAGCTCAAATCCCAGCTGTGCGACCCTGGGGTGTTAGTTACCCTCTCCCTCCTCTTCCCCCAAAGGTAAAATAAGATAATGTTCCAAAATATTAAATTATTTGATCATGACCCCACAGGTGGCACATTTTACACCTAACCTTACGTGAAGGGCTGCGGTCAAAATGGAGGCATGCTAGAAACACTATCTGTAACAACCTTATGTTAGGAGCATTCCATATCCACAAGGGCCTTCAGGATGGCTCACTGGGGAAGGACACTTGCCACCAAGCCTGACAATCTCCAGGACCCACAAGGTGGAGAAAACTGACTCTTCAAAGTTGAACTCCGTGTGCATGGCACAAATACCCTCCCCATGCCACATAAACAAAAATATAAAAAACTTATACATGAAACCAATGAACTCTGTATTTAGATTTGAGTTCTGACATCAAAATGTCTCATGGATAAATTTTTTTTTGGTCTTTTTCAGACAGGGTCTCCCTTCAGTCCAAGCTGACCTGGAGCTCGCTCTGTAGATCAGGCTGGCCTTGAACTCACAGAGATCTGCCTACCTCTGCCTCTCGAGTGCTGGGATTAAAGGCATGGGTCACCATGCCCGGCGGATAAGTATTTAAAATTATGAGCTCTGAGATATTTTCTTTCCAAACATTTCAGACAAAGGGTGGTCAACTTGTAACACACACGAAGAAGGGGGCTGGCACACATAAGCACACGATCACAGCCACACCGGCCTTCACTTCTAGTCTTTAAAATCATTCTGTAAACCGGGTGTCACACCTGAAATCTCAGTGCTAGAGAGGCTCCTCAGGTCACTGCATCACCAGTTGAAGGTCAGCCTGGGCCACATAGCAAAGAAAGACCCTGCCACAAACGAATGGGCAGCCATTCAGTAACGTGGGGGAGTGTCTGAAAATTTCAGATTTCACAGAATGCCGTAACTGACACTTGGCTGTAGGGGAGAAAATACTCATTTGGGATTCAAGCTTCCCATGCTGTGTATGAAAAAGGGATACTTGACGCATTCTGTCCTTGACACTGGCCACGGTGCGAGGAGGGGCCTCCGCCCCAATACCTGGTGTGCACACCATCGGCCATGATCCTGTTGGACATACATGATTCCCTCAAACACCAGTAGGCCACGTGGACACAGATGGAGCCTCACACACACCAGTCCGCCCCACTATCACTGTGAATGCACCAAACCTCCACATAAGGAGCTGACACCGCCAGTCCTGGCCACCTTGGGTGCCCACTTGGGGGCTGGGATGGGGAGCCTCAAGAAGGGAGCATTGGGAAGGGAGAGTTTCTGGCAGCTCTCGACCACACTGCATCACCTGACATCGCTGGGGCCTTGGCTCTCAACACTGCAGGCCGTCATGTCATGCAACACCTACAAAGGCCTAAAAACTCCTCAGGCCAGATTCTAGACACCGTATGTGACGAGCTGGAGTGCGTTTACTGTGTGCCTATTGTTCTGGTTACAGAAACGCAACCGTTTAATTATAGAACTCAAGGACTTTTAATAGATTCCTACTGTCATTCATGGGCATGAGAGTAAATTTGCATATTTTTAAGATATATTGTGCTACACAAACATATCCATCTCATTACTGTGCAAATTTGCTTTTATATTTAATATGAAAGTATTACCACCATTTAATAAGTGGTAAAATCTTATGTATACCAAAGAATTGTTTGGGGACAATTTCTTTGTCGGAGAATGTTTGATTTGCTGGGGTTTGTTGTTGATGTTGACAATGGTGATAGTTTTTATCAGAAAGAGTCTCATTATATAGCCCTGGCTGGTCTAGAATTCACTATGTATACTACGCTGGCCTTGAACCCTCAGAGATCCACTTGTCTTTTCTCCCCAAGTGCTGGGATTAAAGGCATGCCTGGCTTGAACATTTAATTTCCAGACCTATTTTATATACCTATATACCCGGGATCACATACAATTTTCTCAGGTGAAAAGGAATCACAGGTTTAAGAAGCCCCATGCTAGATGACAACCTTCTTGCCAGACACCTTGTGGGCCTTAAGAGGCCTCGTGGAGGGATGGCAGCTGCGGCTGCCCCTTCCTGCTTGGCTCCCTTCCATGCTTGCTGACTGTCCTTGTGAGAAGGCAAAGGACCACTCAGTTCTCGAAAAGCACCCTGATGCCCATGTAAGCCCTGTACACCTGGCTGGGCACTGCCCTCCTGCCCAGCAAGCCCTGCCACATTCCCAGGGACAGATAGTTTACATCAGAACATCTTGGCCTGTAGCCACCAAGAAGGCAAGCCTTCTGGCTGCGCCACTCTGAGGAGAGGTGGGTGATCAGTTCAGGAGACCTAAACCAGCACCTGGCAACTGGCCCAAGAGGGGGAAGATATCTTCTGTGGGTCCAGGACACTGTGGGTCCAACCCTGAGGAGACCAATGCCCCCATAAACTCACATGGTGGTCACCAAAGCCCCTCCCCACCCTACCAACCAGCTCAGCCATCGCCACGTGACCTGTGGTTTAATTTCATGGCCATCCATTGGACATACAGTATCCTGCCCACAGCCACTTGAAGCACATCAAATGCTTACTGAACTGGCCACTGGCGCCCAGGGCCCAGAACACTGGTCCTCAGTATCTGTGGGGCCAATGGGCCAAGCCACCTCCCCTGTCTGGACAAGCCTGGAGGAATATAATTTCAGTTCTTAAACCAGCAAAGTTTAAAAAAAATTTTTTTTAAAAAGAAACCTCTTGGGCTGGAGAGATGGCCTAGTGGTTAAGAGCGCCGACCGCTCTTACAGAGGACCCGGGTTCGATCCCCAGCACCCACATGGCGGCTGAGAACTGTCTGAAACTCCAATTCCAGGAGAACTCCAGTTCCAGGAGAATCCGACACCCTCTTCTGACCTCCGCGGCATTGCACAACATGGGTGCACAGACCTGCATGCAGACAGTACATTGATACACATACAGAAATAAATAAAATTAAAAAAAAAAAAAGAAACTCTTCTGGGGCTGGAGAGATAGCCTAGCGGTTAAGAGCACCGGCTGCTCTTGCAGAGGACCTGGGTTCAATCCCCAGGACCCACATGGTGGCTAAGAACCGTCTGTAACTCCAATTCCAGGAGAACTCCAGTTCCAGGGGAATCCAAGTCCTTCTTCTGACCTCCGCAGCATTGCACGACACGGGTGCACAAACCTACATGCAGATGGTACATTCATACACATACAAAAATAATAATAAATTAATTAATTAAAAAAAAGAAACCTCTTCTTTACAAAGTAGCCTGCCTCAGGCACTTTGTTTTTATTTCATTTACTATTTTTATTTTTTGTTTATGAGTATAATGTCTGCATGTCTGTTAGTGAACCGTGTCATGCAATGCCCACAGAGTAGAGAAGAGGGCACCAGATTCCCTTGGTTGGCTGTTAGCAGCCATGTGGGTGCTGGGATTTGAACCAGGTCCTCTGCAAGAGCAGTCAGTGCTCTTAACCACTGACCCATCTCTTTATCCTATAGTAACAAAAAGCCAACCAAGATACACCCTACTACACAGTAGGCATCCCTTCCAGTATCCAGAGAACACCCTAGCACACGGTGGGCATACCTTCCAGTGTCCAGAGAACACCCTAGCACACAGTGGGCAGACCTTCCAGTGTCCAGAGAACAACAGTAAATAAAGACAAATCTCAGTTCTGCATATCCTTTGGTGTAAACAACAGGCCAGACAGTGGGAGTCACAGCCAAAGTGGCCAGTCAGTCTTGACCTGTTCCTGAAGAATGAAGCCACAGCAGTCAAGAATGCCCAGCCCTGCTCTGAACCAGTGTAAAGCTCGGCTCCAATCAGGAAGGGGGTACCCATGGGGCCTCCTCGTCCCCTTCTCAAATTCTGCCAAGGAAAGAAGTCACCCATACCTGTGATAGAGTTTCTTGTAGAGGTCGATGTTGCCTGCACTGAGGTTCAGTTTCATAAAGCTGGTTGCCCCGCTGTTATCCGGGATTCCTTGGCTAGAATAAAAACTGTCCCTAAAAAGAAAAAAAAAAAATCTTACTGAAAATAATGGTTCAGGCACCCTCTCATAAAGTCACTACCAGATGATGGTCAAAGAAGGGACACCTTAGCACCTCACAAAACAAAACCCTAAGTTCTTTTTATTATAATATTTTATTTTTAGTTTATGTATATGAGTGTTCTGGTTGGATGTAAGTGCACCATGTCTGTTCAGTGCCCTGCAGAGGCCAGCAGGGGCCAGCAGAGGGCAGCAGAGAGTGTTGGATCCCCTGGGACTGGAGTTACAGACAACTCTAAGCCACCATGTGGGAGCTGGGATTCAAACCTGGGTCCTCTAGAAGAACAAGTGTTCTTAACCACATTGAGTCATCTCTCTAGCCCCCAGAACCCCAAGTTCCAATCAAGCCACCACACTGTATTATAGCCATGTTCAAACCACCAACTCCAACATGTCCTCACACATTAGGGTCCTACATCAACCCTGTTTCCCATCCAGCATGGACTAGGACCATGCAACACTAGGGGCACTTGACTACATGCGACCTGACAAAATACACAGGTGTCAGCTCCCCCTATAAAATTCCCAGATTCTAGCCGGGCGTGGTGGCACACGCCTTTAATCCCAGCACTCAGAAGGCAGAGGCAGGCAGATCTTTGTGAGGTCAGCAGTCTTCCACAATTGCTCTGTACTTATTTTTTAAAAGATTTTACTTATTTTTATTTTATGTGTATGAGTGTATATGTGTCATCCAATGCCCAAAGAGGTCAGAAGAGGGTGCTGGATCCCTGGAGCTGGACTTTCAGATGGTTAGTCTCCACGTGGGTGCTGGGAACTGCAAGAGCAGCCAGCCATCTCTCCAGCGTCACTCTGCCTTATTTTTTGAGACAGAGTCTCTTGCTGAACCTGGACCTCATCAGTTGGGCCAGACTGGCTGGCCACCAAGTCCCAGCAATCCTCCTGCCTCCGCCTCCCCAGTGCCAGGATCACAAGCGCAGGCCCCCATGCCCAGCTCTTACATGGGTGCAGGATATTAAACCCAGGTTCCCAGCCCCACAGGGTGGCATTTCGAAGACTCTCACCAGCTAGGAAGTCAGCCTTCCTATCGAGTAGCAATTCCCCCGGGAAACTGGTGGCCAGAGCACCCTGGTGTGCACAGGATCTCACGGCGACACTCCCACAGAAAAGAACCCAGCAATAAAATAACTCGGCTCCTTCTCCCAGTCTTCTTGAGGGACATGGTTTGGATGTGGTTTGTCACCACACTCCCAGCAGTGTGGGCGGTGCTGGGGACTTCAAGCAGAATTCAGGTCATGGCAGACCCACCCTCATGGGGCCGTGATTCTCTGGAGGGAAAGTCCAAAACAGGTCCCTCCCCTTCAACCCTCCCCAGCTCAAGATGAAGCAGCACAGGCCTCCCCAGAAGTCAACACCCCAGCAATGTGGGCTACAAGCCCCCATTCTTTACAAAGTCTCGAGTGGTATGTTAAGCAAGAGACACTGGGCAGTGCAGGAGCCCCTGGCAGGGACTGCCGTCCGGAGACACTGCCGTTGGGAGACACTGCCATCGGGGGACACTGCCGTCGGGGGATACTGCCGTCAGGGGACACTGCCGTTGGGGGACACTGCCACTCATCCCTTCCCGCCGCCCCTCGTTGCTGCACACAGGAAGGCATTTCTTTTTTATTTTTTTATTTTTGAGACAGGGTCTCCCTGTAGCCCCAGCTGGCCTGGAACTCAATTCGTAGACCAGGCTGGCCTTGAACTCCCAGAGATCCACCTGCCTCTGCCTCCCGAGTGCTGGGATTAAAGGCATGCGCCACCATGCCTGGCAAGATAGGAAGCCATTTCTTTTTTTTTATTTTATTTTATGTGTATGAGTGTACTGTCTGCATGTAGGTTGGTGCACCTGTGTCATGAAATACCACAGAGGTCAGAAGAGGGCGTCGGATTCCCCTGAAACTGGAGTTAAAGACGGTTCTTAGCCACCATGTGGGTGCTGGGAGTCGAACCCGATCCTCTGCAAGAGCAGTCGGTGCTCTTAACTACTGAGCCATCTCTGCAGACCCTGAAGGCATTTCTTAAGTGTAATTTTTCCGGGTTCTCTCCCATGCTCCAAAGCCTGCAATGGCTCGAGACACAGTAAACAGAGCAAAGGCTCAGCCCCCTCTGACAGGCTACTATGTCAGTGAAGCCACCCACTGCTCTCTGTACCCCGGCTCTGGGAACAACAGCACCACACAGGCGTTCCCAAGCAGCCAGGAAAGACGTAGTGCAGGTGGCAATCTGACCGATTCAGAGAGCAGGATTAATAGACCAGGCAAAGCCCGGGGTGAGAAGAAGCAGCTCTGGGTGCAAGGATCAGCACCGCGAGAACAAGTGTCCTTGGCATCCAGTGCTGCCACTCACAGGAAACAGGGAGACGCCCTTTGAGTTCTGCGCCATGTCATCCTGACTGTGCTGCCCCTTCCCGAGGACGCCGTACTCACTTGTAGCCCATGTCTTTGCACGCTGCCCGCCCGTAACTCTCGTTCCAGTCATCCTGGCACACAGGGTGCCAAGACTTCCTCTGTGACGAGAAGACCTGGAGGATGAAGCCAGGTCCGTAGAGGCGAACTGCAGGAGAAGAGAGATGTCTGGTGAGCAGGCGCCCCCTCCACTCACAGCTTCCAGGTGCTGTCTGCATGTCTGCTCATGTCGCCCATGGACACCACTGGACCTCACACAAAGAGTGTCTGTCTTTATCCTAACAAGCATTTTCATGTGAAAGAATTCCATGTGGACAGTCAGACATAAATCAATGTGAATGCTTACTGCTGGCACCCTCCCCACGGCCTGCTGCCCAACAGCACCTATTATGGAGGGAAACAGAAAAAGGGCAGAGCCAAGAGAGATAACAAACCATCACTCAGCCACCTGTGGGGACGGAGCTCTGAGAGGTGTCCCTGCGAATGGCCCTTGAAGGTGGGATGCAGAGTAAAAGTCACAGAGGCCTGTCCCTATCATGCACAACCCCTATCATGAAATGCCTAGGCTTTAGAAAACCTAAGAGCTGAAGAGATGGCTCAGTGATCACAGACTGCTCTTGCAGAGGATCCCAGCACCCACGTGGGGTGGCTCACAACTACCTGTAACTCCAGCTCCAGGAGTCTGAGCCCCTCTTCTAGCCTTCATGGGAACCTGGCACACACGTGGCATATACACACATACACACAAACTAAAAATTCTGTAATTTAAAAAGAAAACCTCAGGACTGAAACAAGAACCATCAGGAGGACCTGGGGCTCTTGTGGAGGGGATGGGCTATTTCTCAACCACCTATGGCAGTGGCCACGGTGGCAGGTACAAAGAAGCCACTGCTCACACACTCAACAAGGGTGGCTATTATGGGATGTGAATTATAGCTCACTAAAGCAAGTTTTAAACATGAATAAAACAACGTGAGAATTAAATGCCCTGTAAGCACTCGCACACATTTAATAGCAGTTGGTGCCCTGGGCAGCTTCCATATTCTCCCTAGAGGTTACACAGCCCAGAATTGGGAAGACTTTTCATTGCAGAGAATGATGGGACTGGCTGACTCAATGCTGCAGCTGAGGTAATTTGAGGATTACATAAGATGTGAGGCATTCACAAGAATCCCATGGACAGTGACACACGTCAGCCGGCAAGCTGCTGTGGAAAGCTTAAAAGCACCTCAACAGAGCTATGTGACCTGGGGAGATGGCATGGTCTGGTTAAGCCTTGGCTCATGCCATACCTCTCTCTGACCCAGATTCATTGGACAAAATGCATGACACCTCAGGGTCATCAGAAAGTGACCACTCTGGGGTCTGGCTGTCTCCATTGCTTCCAGATGAGTGCTGCCACTGGCCATGTGTGACCTGGCCATGTATCAGGTATGTGGATTAGAAATTCTGCTACAGTTGGACAGAGGGATAGTCTACACCACACAGAAGCCACAAGGCAACAGAAATCTATGCAAGAATCTATTTTGGAAAGAATGAAGCTGGCCAGCCTGAAAACACAGCACATGCAGACGTCGACCGCAGAACATTTTAGAAAAACTAAGCTATGGAGACAACAAAGCCCTAAGCAAGCTTCAAGTATCAACAATGGCTGTTAACCAGCTGCTCCATGCCTCCTTAAGGTGATCTTCAGAGAGTTTGGGGAAAGACTAACAGAAAAGTCACAAACCCAAACTGAGCCTTGCTGAACCACAAACACAGATGCCTGCCCAGAGGCTGGGCTTCCAGGAGAGCCTACCCATGCTCACACACTTAAGTTTTGTGTGTTGGGCAGGAGGTAGGAAGGTGTAGTTGGAAAGAACTGAAAGTAGTGGCTGTGTGAGGTGTGTGTGTGTGTGTGTGTGGTGCGTGTAAGGTATGAGTGATCTGTAACATGTGCTTGTGTGGTATACATGTGTGTTGTGTGTGGTGTGTGAGGTTTCACCAGAACAGAGACTCTCTGTCCTTCCTGGACTTTCAACTATGTAGGTACATTAACTGTTAAAGCATGTGAGCAAATACAACCTCAAATGAAGAAGACAGACCCTTCGGATGCCACAAGGAGCTGCTCTAGCCCTTGCTGGCGGGCGCGACCCGTGCAGACGGAGGCAGGAGGATCAGGAGTTGAGGCCAGGCTGGGCAACTTAGGGAGACCCTGCCTCCCAAAACTGGGGTGTTCCTGGGAATATAGGAGAGTGGTGGAACACCTGCCTTCCATGCGTGTGGTCCTGGGTTCCACCCCAACATCAAAATAAAACAAAAGAAATGAAAAGAAAAGAAAACCCCTGTCCCAGAAAGCCACTGCCCATGAGCACACATTCAGGAACACGGAGTCTACTGCACCTGATGCTGGCCACTCTCAATCCAGACACTCCTTCTCTTATCTAAAGCAATGGTGTCCAATTTGTTGTCACCCAAGAAAGGAAAAGAATAATGCTTAAGCTGTGCACATAGTATGTCCCAGGGACGCAGACCCAGGCACCAGGAAGACCAGGCATTAGTTTACACAGTGAGCATAACAGCTGGGTTCCAGGAAGCCAAACCTCGTCACTAGTTATTCTCTGGGCAGACCCTGTGCCACAGTGTCTCACGCACGGAGGTGTACAGGTGAGGATGCAAGTGGAAGAAGTCTTCACTGCAGGGAGCACAGAGAAGGAAAGTGCTCAGCCCAGGAGGTCTGTGGGTTCTTTATCCAAAACCACAAGAGGACAAGGGACCACTTGACAGGTTGAAAAAAGCTTTAAGACACTTCTTTCCAGCCTCTACTACAATTCTGAACTTTCCATTTAGGAGAATGGCTCTTGGGTGTGCCTGTGGTGGTCAGGAAATCAGGAAGAGCGCAGAGCCAGCACTGGCCAGCTCCTGGGCACGGGCACTGGGTGGAGACAAGGTCTAGAGGAGGTGGGAAGTTAAGGCAGGGCAGGGCAGAGCAGCTCGTCAGGGCAAGGCAGAAGCTCATTGTCAGATGCAGAGCCGCTGAAACACAAGGTCCATGGACAGGGTCCCTCCAACTCATCCCCTCACCCTGCAATATGGGGTGGCCAGGCAGCAGCCAGCCCACAATGCCAGCCATGATGGGAAAAAAACAAACAAAATAACGCCAGCTTTAGACCCTTCGTGGAACAGGTGGGCATAGCCCTGATGCTCCAGCAGCATTTCGGGTCCCAGCTTCTTATTGCCCTTGAAGTTACCTTCAAAAAATTAATAGAACTTGGGGCTGGAGAGATGGCTCAGTGGCTAAGAGCACTGGCTTCTCTTGCAGAGGACCTGAATGCAGTTCCCAGCACCCACGTGGCACCTGACAACCATCTGTCCACTTCTACTTCCGGGGATCTGACACCCTCTTCTGACTTCCACAAGCATTGCATGACACAGTGCACTCACATACAGGCAGGTCATACATACACTCATACATGTAAAATGAAAATAAAAATAAAAATAATTTTTTTACAAAAAGAAAATTAACAGAACTAGAAAGACCAATACAGGGACCAGTGAGATGGCTCAGCAGCAGAGGTGCCAGCCACCAAGCGTGGTCACCTGGAGTGTCATCCCCAGGAGAACTGACCCCACACATGGTCTTCTGACCTCTGTGTGCATGCTGTGGCATGCACAGGCCCTCCCCACACACAGAATAAATAAAGCTTCAAGGGGATGTTATCTCACACTTGTTAACCAAATGTCTATCATCAAAGAGATGAAAGCTAACAAGCGCTGCTGAGGACTTGGGAGCCTCTGACACTGGTAGTGGGGTGTAAATTAACTCAGCCACTAAGGAAAGCCATATGCAGGCTCCTCAAAACACTGAAAAGAAAACCATCACATGATCAAACAATCCCACATCTGGAAACAAAATGCCAGTGTATCAAAGACAGATGCACCAATGACCACTGCAGCACTGTCCACAACAGCCAAGACAGGAAATCAATGCAAGATTGGCCAACGGATGCACGGACAAAGGAACTGCAGCATGTGTACACAATGGAACAGTATTGAACCATGAAGAGGGGGAATGCACAGGACACCAGGCAAAGGCAATCAGCCAGTTACAGAGAGACCAGCACCACAGCCTCTCACTCCTGTGCAGAATCAAAAAGGCAAACTCATGGGAGTGGTCTCCACCAGAGGCTGGGAGGATGTGGTTGGGGACATCTTGGCCAAAAGACACAAATTTTTAATTACTCAAGAACATATTCAAGAGGTCTATAGTGCAATATGGTGATGCCAACAGTTACTCCGCCATCCAAAATCTGCTGGCAACACAAGTCCAGAATGGAACAAAGGAAAGGCATGGGGCTCGGGTTGAATAGCTTGGCTGTCCCCGTCCACAGAGAAACACACATAGGGACTCCATACTGTACACAATAAATGACACAAGCTTCCCTTGTCAGTTAATTAATAGATAATTGAAAGACTAAAAGCAAATACTCACTGCAGCGACAATGGACATGACTTTAAAGGCAACTTGTTTTGAAAACAGCATAGTGCACCCCCAAATTTTTGGTTTAAGTAGCCTGCTTGTTTTAACTGGCAACCTGCGGCACTGGTGCTTTAGTGAGAGCCCTTGCTGTTGCCAACACTCCCCATCATGCTGTGAGAAGCTTGGCCAGGAACATAAACCCTCTGAGCTGAGGCTCTGCCCCCAGGCAGGGATCCTGTGGCATCTTGGGTCACAGAGCTGGCAGAATCCTGGATGGCAAATACCCCCCCCCCCGCTTTATGGCACACATGCAGAACCTAGTGCCCCACCCCCCAGAAGGACTGCTTCCTGAGGCCAGGACTAACTCACCGCACCGGCTCTCGTCTTCCCCATTGGGGCACTGTGATATCCCATCGCACCAGAGAGAGGAGCTGATGCACATGCCTGAAGAGCCGCACTCCATCTCGGACACCGGGCACTTATCCTCCCCTGGGAGAAGAAACAGGAGACAGAGAGGGAGACGCTCATCAAGCTGAGCACCAAGGGGCCCCAGAGCTCATAGGAGTCTCCTTCTAGCCCTAATGGGAGGGAACACCTTCTTTCCTTCTAAGGAGGGTATATGCCATTGTCACCACCCACGCGGAGTTAGGGCTGCGCACAGTCTTCTGTGGAGGCAATGGGAAGGCCAGGCCCCTTGGCTTTGAGCAGTGCTCACACATTCTCTCCCACCCAGCGGACCTCAGGGATCCACCAGGGGGCCACTCATCTGCATCACCCCAGGCCCACGGTGAGAATACAAGGTTGCAAATACAGGAAGGGCCAGACAGCCCTGGACACCATGGCTGGGCAGTGCCACTCAAGGAGCATCTCCTCTGATCTCAGCTGCTCAGCAGGGTCCAGCCTGCTTGGTGCTTAGACGGAAGTAGCCAGAGAACCCCAAAAGTCACAGCTTAGGGGGAGTTCAGGAGCAGGCTGAGAGAAGACAGAGGAGGACTCTGCCTGGAAAAGGGTGCCCATGCAGTGTCACAGATGCATGAAGACAAGGGACGGAGTGACAGCCTTGCCTAAAAGGGAAACGGGGAGGGGCGGGGAGCTCGGGGGCAGCTCCAGCCTAGGAAGCGGGCACAGTCATCACATCACCACATGTCAGGGGGCTGCAGCAAGGCCCCAAGACTTACAGAACCTCCAGAGCAAGACAGCAGCCACAGCAGTGCCCGCGAGAACAGTACCCAGCGTGAGGGCCACACACAGTGCTTTCTTGGTCTCTGCAGGAGAGGGGAGAGTGCACACTTGGGTCAGCACTGGGGGGAGGACCAAGTCCTTCCCCCATGGTGTCCCTCAGTGTCCCACAGAGGGACTGCAGTCTCCATAAGCCACAATTCACCTTGAAAATATCACAAGTTAAACAGGGCAAGATGCCCGTAACCCCAGTAACCCCAATACTGGATTGTCCGAGTGGTATGAGTTTAAGGCCAGCCTGGAATACAGGAGCTAGCCTGGAATACAGGAGCTAGCTAGCCTGGAATATGGGAGCTAGCCTGGAATACAGGAGCTAGCCTGGAATACGGGAGCTAGCCTGGAATACAGGAGCTAGCTAGCCTGGAATACAGGAGCTAGCCTGGAATACGGGAGCTAGCTAGCCTGGAATACAGGAGCTAGCCTGGAATACGGGAGCTAGCCTGGAATACGGGAGCTAGCCTGGAATACAGGAGCTGAGCCTTGGATTAGGGGAGCTGAGCTGGATGCGGGAGCTAGCTTGGATCGGGAGCTGGCCTGGATGACGGAGCTGCCTGGATACGGGAGAGCAGCTGGATACAGAGCTAGCAGCTGGAATCGAGGAGAGCCTGGGAATCAGGGGGCTTAGCTGGAATGGTACGGGGAGCGTGCTGGCGGAAGAGCGTAGGCCTGGGATTACGGAGCTAGCCGGGATGACGGGAGCTAGCTGATCGCGGATAGCCTGGGATACGGAGCTACCTTGGAAAGTAGCGGGAGCTGCCGTGGGGATACGGAGCTAGCCTGGGTAACGGCGGCTAGCCGTGGGATACCGAGCTAGCCTGGGGATACGGGAGTACTGAACGGACTAGCTAGTCGGGAATATGGGGCTAGCCTTGGATACGGGGCGTAGTGGAGATACGGGAGCTAGCGTAGTCTGGAATCACGGGGCTAGCCGGGGGATCACGGGAGCTAGCTGGGAGATCGGGAGCTTAGCCTCGGGGAGATAGGGGAGCTCGCCTGGGATATACAGGAGCCTAGTGGCGATCAATGGGAGCTCAGCCTGAAATACGGGGAGCCTAGGCCTGGTGATACTGGGGAGCTAGCCTGGAGTACGGGCAGCTAGCTCGGGTCAATACAGGGAGGTAGGCCTGGGATTACAGAGCATCGTAAGCCTGGAATACGGGAGCTTAGCCTGGATACGGGACGCTAGCCTGGGATTACTAGCCATTGGAATACAGGACGCGCCTAGCTACCTTGGAATTACGGGGCTGCCTGGAATACGGGAGCAAGCCTGGCGAAAGGGAGCTAGTCTGGGCATACGGGACTGCCTGGCATACTAGGAGCTAGCGCGGAAGACAGGTGCGGAACGTACGGATTGGAGAGCTAGCCTGGGAATACGGGAGCTAGCTAGCTCTGGAATACTGGAGCTAGCTAGTCTGGAATACATGGAGCTAGCTAGCCATGGAATACAGGGAGCTAGCCTGAGATACAGGAGCTAGCCTGGGATACGGTAGCTAGCCTGGAATACTGGAGCTAGCTATCCTGGAATACAGGAGCTAGCCTGAGATACAGGAGCTAGCCTGGGATACGGAAGCTAGCCTGAAATACGGGAGCTATCCTGGAATACAGGAGCTAGCCTGAGATACAGGAGCTAGCCTGGGATACGGGAGCTAGCCTGGAATACGGGAGCTAGCGTGGGATACAGGAGCTAGCCTGGATACGGAGCTAGCCTGAATACGGGAGCTAGCCTGGAATACAGGGAGCTAGCCTGGGATAGGGAGCTAGCCTGGAATACCGGAGCTAGCCTGGAATACGGGAGCTAGCCTGAATACAGGAGCTAGCTGGATACGGGAGCTAGCCTGGATACGGAGCTAGCCTGGGATACGGAGCTAGCTGGGATACGGGAGCTAGCCTGGGATACGGGAGCTAGCCTGGAATACAGGAGCTAGCCTGAAATACAGGAGCTAGCCTGAATACGGAGCTAGCCTGGGATACGGAAGCTAGCCTGAAATACGGGAGCTATCCTGGAATACAGGAGCTAGCCTGAGATACAGGAGCTAGCCTGGGATACGGAAGCTAGCCTGAAATACGGGAGCTATCCTGGAATACAGGAGCTAGCCTGGAATACAGGAGCTAGCCTGGATACGGGCTAGCGATGGAGCTAGCCTGGAACAATAGCTACCTGGTACGGGAGCTAGCCTGGATACGGGAGCAGCCTGGAATAGAGCTAGATCGGACTAGATAGCCTGGGAATAGCGGGAGCTAGCGTGGGATACGGGAGCTAGGCCGGGATACAAGGGGTGAAGCTAGTCTGGAGTATAACGGGCCTTAGCCTGGAATGACAGGTAGCTAGCCTGGATTACAAGGAGCTAGGCTGGGATCGAGATAGCTGGTTGGGACTGATACGGGTAGCCGATGGGGCAGAGGAGGCTTAAGGGCCCTTTGGGAATATCGGGAGCTAGCCTGGAATACGTGAGGCTAGCCTGGAATACAGGAGCTAGCCTGGAATACAGGAGCTAGCCTGGAATACAGGAGCTAGCCTGGAATACAGGAGCTAGCTAGCCTGGAATACAGGAGCTAGCCTGAGATATGGGAGCTAGCCTGGGATACGGGAGCTAGCCTGGAATACGGGAGCTAGCCTGGGATATGGGAGCTAGCCTGGAATACGGGAGCTAGCTAGCCTGGAATACAGGAGCTAGCCTGGAATACAGGAGCTAGCCTGGAATATGGGAGCTAGCCTGGAATACGGGAGCTAGCCTGGAATACAGGAGCTAGCCTGGAATACGGGAGCTAGCCTGGAATACAGGAGCTCCCATCTCAAAAAACCCAGATGTTCAAGTCCAATGTGCACTCAGTCCCTTAACCTGCCAGCCATCCCAGCTTAAACTGGTTTAGAGCACTCGGATTGCTTACAGCTGGGCAAGACCATGGAACACAAACCTGTTATCACACAGTGCTGTGTTCCACAGGCACTTCACAGGAAACTGAAAAGTAGATAGATGGTTTATGGGTATGCTATGCTGCCACACCACCATAAAACCCTAAATCCTAGACCCTCCAGATAGCATATTAGGAAATCATATACATTTTTTTGTTGCTTTTTTTGAGACAGGGTCTCCCTGTAGTTCCAGTTGTCCTGGAACTCACTATGTAGAGCAGGCTAGCCTTGAACTCACAGAAATCCACCTGCCTTTGCCTCCCAACTGCTGGGATTAAAGGCAGCACCACCATGTCGGACACATTTTAAAATTTATTCATTTGTTTCATGTTGGGGATCAAATGCAAGGCCTCACAAGCTAGGCAAGCCCTCTACCACAGAGCTACAGCCCAGCCCAAGAACAGGGACCCTTATAAACACACAAATGTCAGTCTGAATGTGAAGGCACTACTTGGGGGTCTTGTTGCTTCTATGGAATGAAGCTTCTTGCTGTAGGTGGGCAAAAAGCAGAAGCCGCCAACTGAAATGAAGCCCAACACATAACCATCCTGTCCCATTCGACAGCCACTATTGAAACTTTCATTAACTAAAGTTAAAAGGGATTAAACAAGGGTGTGTAAATTAAGTGCTCAGTAGTCAAGTGGGGGGCAGCAAGATGGTGTAGTGGGTGTAGCACTTGCTGTCAAACCCAGTAACTGAGTTCCATCTCTGGAACCCACAAGGTGGAAGGAGAGAGTTGACTCCCACGTGATGCCCACTGACCTCCACGTGCATTATGCAGTGCTCCCCATCCCCAACAAATAGATACATGTTTTAAGTCGCATGTGGTCAGCAGCGACTGTCCTGGACAGAGCGGCTATGGAGACTGCTACAGTGCCTGCCACAGTGCCAGCGAGGCCATTTGACTGGATCACAAAGTGACTGAGCTTAGAACAAAGGCTGAGCCATGAAGGAAATAATAGGAAGAACGAAATAATTCAGCTAAGAAGAAAACAATTTGGAGAAGGCGACTGATTCTCTCCACACAAAGCAAACAGGAATAACATGGCTGGCTGCTTAGAGGCTTTGGCCAGAGGTTGCCTCCAGGTTCATAAGACAGAGTCAGATGCCAGGGAAGGGATTCTCTGCTCCCAGCAGGGTCCAACACCTTGTCCCCATACCCGGTTAAGGGGCCCATCCCCAGGAATTCCCACTCAGGGTGGCCCCAGTCTTAGGTTCTTGAGTCTTTCCTGGGAAGACAGAAAGGTGGGGCAGAACAGTGAAGAAGCAGACCCCCAGGCTGGAGGGCGCCTGCAGGCCGGGCCCCAACTGCAGACACACCTGTGTTTCTGGAACTAGGCAGAACAGGATCTGGTCAAGCTCTGGAGCTGGTCAGGCAGGCCAGAGTAGACCCACCGCCTTGGGACTGGAAGCCACACCTCTCCCTTTGCTACTAAGTCCTGCTAATGCTTCAGAGGCTTTCACCTAGAGACTGGTCCCTGTCCCTATTGACAGAGATTCTGCTTCCACAGTGGGCATCAACCCACATTCCTAGCAGGCTTACAGGGGGAGGGCTGCCACTCTGGTGCCGGCTCCCAGGAGGGGTCTGCTACTCTGATTTGAGAGAAACTGGCCAGGTAGCAATTTTATCAAAATCAAAGCTAGGGGTGATTATGCCCTAAGGCACCAGGGTGGAGCCTCCAAGAAATGCAGGAAAAATTCCTAAAGGTCCACCTGACCCATTCTAAATACACTTTCCTCCTCGCCTAACTCGTCAGCAAACCATTGTAGCTGAGAAAAAATAACTTCCTCAAGGCTGGCCTTGTGGCTTAGGGGCGAGCACTTGCCCAGCTTGCTCAAGGCCCCAGCACACAAAACTGAACAAAACAAATACCAAGTCAGTAACTTGGCTGGTAGGTTAGGGTGATTAAATCAGTGCCCTTGATCCCCATTTTGGGGATGGCAGGCCATCTGGCTGGTTCCTTCCAGAGCCTGTCTACAGCAAGAAGCCTGGGTTCACCTCTGGATAGGCATGTGTCACCAGGAGTGGTCAGCAGAGCCCAGGCTTGGTCCTGCTCAGTCCCAGACCTTCATCCTCACCAGCTGGGGCTGCTGTTGATTCAGCCCTGTGGCATTTCTCTGTATTATTGGACTGCTGACTTCAAATTCTCTATTATTATTACGGGACTGTTGACTTGGAATGTCAGCAAATTGAAAAATTCAAAAAACAAAAAGAAAAAAGAAAAATTCCATGCAATTGGGAAAGCAAATAGATCGGGGAAGTCTTTACGCAAATTTCCTCACGGTGCTTCTGAATTTGTGCTTTCAAAATGACTTGGAAACGCATTTCAGAGCTTCAGATTACATTGGCAAAAGTGTAGACTTTTCGATTTCTTACACAGCAGTAACAAGTTTTTTTTGTTGTTTCTTTAAAAAAAGGGAGATTTATTTTTATTTAAGTGTGCATATGAACAAATGAGTGTGGTGCCCTCAAAGGCCAGAAAAGGGAGTTGGCGGCCCTGGAGCTGGAAGCAGTTGTGATCTGCCATGTGAGTGCTGGGAACCAAATCCAGGTCCTCTGCAAGGGCAGCAACTGCTTTCAACCACCGAGCCATCTCTCCAGCCCCAGGAACATGTTTATCAAAAATAATTTCAAGGTGAGTTAAAGAAATAATAAAGTTGCTAAATTACTTTTGAGTTCATGGACATCCATCAGTCTGCACTTAGCTGAGGGCGAGGTTGGAGACTCTGGTCTGAGAACCTGGCCAGGCAATGATGTCATCAAAGTGCAGCCAAGGGTGACTGTGTTTTATAATGCAGGTTTCATAAATGAGGTTTTGTAGTGGAAAAATCACACATTAATGTGTACCTGTCCCTTGTACAGCCAAGTGGTGGAAAACAGGCCTCTGTCTGTCAGTTATTTCCTGGTTGTCTCCTCAGAATGTTTCAGAAGGGTGTACTGGGTATCCTCACAGGAGGCCCCCTGACTCCTGACAGCTAACAGTTCCTTCACCGGCCTTCCTTCCAGCCACCCCAGTGGGTGCGTGCCAGGCACTGTGCTGGATGGATCTGGCTGAGTCATCATGTTGTGGGGGCTCCCTGAGTTCTGGGGAATGCTTAGCAGCCCTGGCACCCACTAAAGAGAAGCTAGTGATGCCTCTCCCCCATCAACAACCCAAACTGCCTTGGTTACTAAGACTGTCCCTGAGGGTCAGAGTACGCCCTGGTCTCCCAGAAGACAAGTACAAAGCACACACTTCTTTGGATGGAGGGAGAAAGAGGAGCGAGTTAGAGGAAAGCAGAGTGTCACGGAGGGAGGGAAGATGGGCACAGGGGCTGCGGCTGGAGGAGCGGGAAGGACAGAACAGCCATGTGAAGGCTCACGGACACAAGCAGTGGGACAGAGGTGACTGTGGGTATGGACAGCCAGGGGGGTCTAAGGACGACAGACGCACTCCCCAGTTCTGAGGGTGATGGTCTTTGATTCCTGATGACAGGGTGGGCGGCCCACAGAATCCACTTCACTATCAATCTTTAGTGGTCCAGTGCCCATTTGGTAAAACACAGATTAAACAGCTCATAGGTAGAGCATCTGCCTCCTTTACACCAGCCAGGCTTAGTACTGAGGGCAGTCTGAATTCAAAGCTGGCGAAGACACAAAGGCAGGGATCTAGAGACACAGCCCCAGTGACAGGGCAGAAGAACAGAGTGAAGAGAATTCGGTTTGTACACTCGACCTTCAGCCGCCAGTGTCCGAGGTTCTCCAGGACCTCAGGCTGGGCGGTGTGGGGGAAGCAGCATTCTGTGCTAACCCAGGCCACCTGCTGAACACAAAGTCGTGTTTGGGGCCAAGTAAACGTGACTGATGTGTTCTTACTAAGGCAGTTTACTCCCACCTTTGAGAGCTGAACACTGACTCAAGAAAATTCATCTGTAAAGGACAAGGGCAGGAAAGAGGCCACACATTGAGCCATTCCCAAAGGCAAATGGACCCAGGCCATGGAGCAGAGCCTCGAGAGGAGTTAAAGGGAGAAGAAGGTCTCTCCCTGCCAATGAGGGATGAGGTACCCAGGGCTCTGACCAGTTGGAGGGGGAAGGTGGACAGGACAGACTGGGCCCATTGCAGAGCAAGTGACAGGGTAGAACTCGTTAGAGAGGACAGTCCCAGAAACTGGGGTCCCTTATGGCAAAAATACAAAGAGTCCTACTTGAGTTGCACAGTGCTCCAGAGGCGAAATTGGGCTGCGTGTGGATGACGGGTGTCGAGGTATGCGTTGAAACCCTCGGGGCATACTGGGGCACCGAAGATGGGTAGTACTGAGCTGGATACACTTGGTAGACATTGCCAGCCACAGGTGGCCTCGGGGGGAAGACGTGCTCATGTTGGTACCCGTGATTTTCATAGTAAGGTCCTATACCTGGCGATGACCCCTGAAGGATAGAAAAGAAGATAAATGACAAAACCCTGGCTAACCCTAAAAGAATAGAAAGTTATGTCCTCACAAGATCTGAATAACTTAAAAGTTTCACTTACCCTAAAAGCTTAGAAACTTATGTCCTCATAAGACCTAAAAGCTTAGAAAGGTGTTTATTATTTTTATTTCATGTGTCTCAATGTATAGCCTGCATGTACGTAAGGGCACTTGTGTTGTACAATGCCTGTGGAGGTCAGAAGAGGACATCAGGTTCCCTGGAACTGGAGTTATGGAGTTGTTAGCTGCCATGTGGGTGCTGGGAACTGAACCCAGTTCCTCTGCCAGAGCAGTCGGTGCTCTTAACCACAGAGCCGTCTTTCTAGCTGCTGTGTCATGTTCTCGTCAAATGTGTCATATGACATGAGGGAAAAGCAAGCAGATTCACTAGGGGCTTTGGAATCATGCTGACGTGTAACAACTGACTGAACTCCATTCTGAAGGGACCAGAACCCTCAACTGATACTGTCTCATTTTTCTTTGTTTTTTCTTGTTTTTGTTTTTGTTTTGTTTTGTTTTTGCAGGGTTTTTTTGGTTCACTGTTTTCTTTCTTTATTTATTTATTTATTTATTTATTTATTTATTTATTTATTTTTGGTCTCTTTGAGACAGGGTCTTCCTATACCCCCAGCTGGCCTGGAACTCGCTACGTAGACCTGACTGGCCTTGAATTGACAGAGATCTGCCTGCTTCTACCTCCTGAGTGCTGGGATTAAAGGTATGTAGCACCACGCCTGGCATTTTCTATTCTTCGAAATAAAGAAAAAGTGACTGATAATTGGATTCGGTAGGAAAAACTTTAAAGGAAAGCTGTGTGCACATTGGGGCTGAAGCCTCCATCAATTCCTGGCATCAAGGTGTAAAGTATGAAGCAGCACTGCCAGGCCAGTGCCCAGGTTAGCCCGGTGCCCAGCTTGGCCACAGATGGTGTCTAATAACTCACCTCCTGCCCAGACTCCATGTTCACCACCAGCATGCAACCTCACACAGTCTGCAAATTAACAGAGAAACTTCTAGAAGAAGCCTGCAGGCTCCCAGTGGGTACCATCCAGGGTCCTCTTCCCTCATCAGCTCAGCCATAGTAAGCATCCTGATGCCTTTATGTGCAGAGGACACAGAAGCCCTATTGGGTGAACTTGGGGGGTCATAGTGTGTGCTCCATAAGCCCAAAGATGGGACCCTGGGTGAGGGTCATTCTGCTGACCTGCCTCACTTCAGATTGCCATCCCAAGAACAGTACTCTCAAGTCCCACCCCAGAAGTCCCTCTGGATTTCAAGGCTTGGGGGTCCTATTTCCCTACTCCTCTCTCATTCAATGGCTAGGCTTCTCCTGGGAGACTATGGTTGCCTTCATCTGAGTCTTATGGTCTATGCTGGTTAGTTTTAGACAACTTGACAGAAACCTAGGAAGAAGGAATCTCAACTAAGGAATTCCCTCCACCAAACTGGCCTGAGGTTGTGTCTACAGGGCATTTCCTTGATTACTAATTGCTGTAGGAGGGTCCAGACCACATAGGCAGTACCATCCCTAGGCAGGTGGGTCTGGGATCTATAAGAAAGCTAGAAGAGTGTGTGCTGGATAGCCTTGACACCTCTGGGCAGACAGAACTTGCCTTGACTTCCCTCAGTGATGAACTGTGACCTGGGAGATGTCAGATAAAATAAACCAGAGGTCAATTGTGCTGGATAGGTTTATCTTTTTTATTATTTATTACTTTATGTGTGTGAGTGTATTGCCTGCATGTGTATAAGTGCACCTGTGTCGTGAAATGCCCATGGAGGTCAGATAAGGGCATTGGATCTCCTGGAACTGGAGTTACAGATGGTTGTTAGCTACCATGTGGGTGCTAGAAGTCAAACCCAGGTCTCTGCAAGAGCAGTCTGCAGTCTTAACCACTGAGCCAGATCTCTGGCCCCTGTGCTGGATGGCTTTAGCTGTCAACTTGACACACCTGGGTAGAGGGAACTTCAACTGGGGAATTGCTTCTATCGGACTGGCCTGTGGTCAAGTCTGTGAGGTATTGTCTTGATTGTTGAATGATGTGGGAGGGCCCAGCCCACTGTGGGTGGTGCCACCCCTGGGCAGTTGGTCCTCGGTTGTACAAGAAAGCAGTCTGAAGCTGGGCGTGGTGGTGCACACCTTTAATCCTAGCACTTTGGGAGGCAGAGGCAGGGGAAATCTTTGTGAGTTCAAGGCCAGCCTGGTCTACAGAGTGAGTTAGTTCCAGGACAGCTGGGGCTACAGGGAGACCCTGTCTCAAAAAGACAAAAAAAAAAAAAAAAAAAAAAAGTAAGAAAGAAAGAAAGCAGTCTGAGCACCAAGCAAGCCAGTAAGCAGTGTTCCTCCAGGGTCTGTGTTCAAGGTTCCCACACTGGGCTCCTACCCTGGCTCCCCTCAGTGATGAACTGTAAGATGTAAGGTAAAATAAACCCTTTCCTTCTCAAATTTGTTTTGTTTTTATCACAACAATAGAAAGAAACTAGGAGAGAGCGAGCAAGCTGATAAGCAGTGTTCCTCTGTGGTCTGCCTCAGTGGCGCCTTGAGTTCCCCCCACTGGCTTCCCTCTCACAATATCTCCCGGCTATAACCTGTAAGCCAAATTAACCCTTTCTACCTCAAGTTGCTTTGGGCTATGGCTTTTATCATGGCAATAGAGAGAAAGCTAGAATACAATCGACTTCTCCAGCTTCGTTTTGCCTCAGTCTCTTGTGAGAGATCATATTCAGGAAACAGGTGTCCTTGGCCAAGGCCACTGAATGTTCACATTTCAAATAACTTTAATTAACATTTATTTAGTCTGTGTACACTCAAGTATGTGCGGAGGTCAGAGAACAACTCGTGAGTGTCCATTCTTTCCTTCCACCATGTGACTTCCTGAGACTGAACTCAGGTCGTCCACCCTGGCAGCAAGCATTCTCACCTACTGGGCCATCTTGCTGGCCTCAATGTTCAGGATTTGAAAGGGGCCCACATGCAGATGCCAGGATTGACCTGTGCTTAATAACTCATCAGCACTCTCCTGTGACAGTCCAAGATGAGCCAGAGCAGTGGACAGCGAAAGCCATCCCTGGTCTGAATGGAATCACATGAGCACTGGCCCCGATCCCAACCGTTTAAGAATGTACAACTGGGGGCTGCAGAGATGGCTCAGCGGTTAAGAGTACCAACTGCTCTTACAGAGGACCCGGGTTCGATTCCCAGCACCCACATGGCGGCTAAGAACAGTCTTTAACTCCAGTTCCAGGGGAATCCGACACCTTCTTCTGACCTTCACGGCATTGCATGACACAGTGTGCCAACCTACATGCAGACAGTACACTCATACACAGAAAAAATAATAAATAAATAATTTTTAAAAAAAGAATGTACCAATGGCCTTGGCTCCCCAGCACAAATGGTCAGGACACACCAAGCACTTTGCTCCAGGGCATGCCTGTGCTGAGCACTCAAAATTTAAAGGGGATCCAGTGAAAACCAACCTTCTTCCGTAACTGCTAAGGAGGAAACACTGGTACATTTTCCTACAAGATCTGGAGCAATAATCTTATTAAACATTCAGTGTATGCTAAGTGCCTAGAGCATACAGTGAACTGGTCAAGCACCATGGGAACAAAGCCAACAACTTGTTGTCCTAGGGAGTAGGCTCCTGGGAGGGACGGGCCAACCAACGCCTCACCCAAGCATAACTGCTCCTCAGTTACCAGTAGGCAGACAGTGGCATCCCTTGCGGCCTCCCTTTCCCTGAACACATAATCTCCGCCCCACCCAGCCTCTCCCTACATACTGCTGTCCTCCAAGCAGTAGTGTACCAGGCAACTTTCAGGCCCTCTCTGGCATACTGGGTTCATGCCTGCCCCAGCCATTCTGACAACAGCTTAGAACAATGTCCACAGGGCCCCCTCTCCTACACACTAGGGAATAACAGGAGGAAGAAGAAAGAAACAAAAAGCAAAAACCAGGTGGGTAATAATTAACCACTTACTGAGTTCAAAGCCATCCTGACTGTGTCAGCAGCATTAGGAAGGAGTGAGTATCTGTCTCCTTCTAGACGACCTAAAAGAAAGAAGTACAACACTGTAATGTCTCCATGCTGATTAGAAGGTGAGTCTGGAAAGTACTGGAAGACCTGCAGGAGAGTCACCTTGTGAATCTGGCTCCTTCCAGTTGACCTAAAGATAAGAAGCACAAGGCAGGGACGTCTGCATGCTGGCTAGTCTTCAGAAGGAAAGCCTAGAAACTACCAGAAGGCTCTGGGTAAGAGTCACCTTGTACCAGAACCCAAGCTTGAACCTTTACTTCACCAGCTTCTTTCCAGGACTCTTCATTTCCAGCAGCTTTAGACCTTGCAACTTAATGTCCTTCTCTGGGCTGTAAACAAACCCATGTGGGTGGGACTGGGGTATAAGTTTAACTACTGTAGCCAGGAGATCCTGACCTTGAAGTAGGCACAGTAGCTGACGGGGTTGTTAACCTGTGGAAGGGGCCCTTCCCAGGGCCCAGTGCAGAGCAGCAGCCACCAGGAATGTGTTTGCAGACACCTGGTGTGGAGTTTGTAGTCTACACTTAACAACTGAGATTGATAGCATGTGACTACTTTATATGAGCCCCATGGACCCTCTTGAACTTTAATAAATGCATGTTTTAAAATTTTCTTACATGGAGGGCTAGAGAGGTAGGCTCAGCAGTTAAGAGTTCTTAACTTGTAGAGGACCTGGGTTTGGTTCCCAGCACCCACATGGCGGCTGATAACCATCCATAACTCCAGTTCCAGGAGATCTGACACCCTCTTCTGACCTCCATGGGCACTGTATGACATGGGTGTGCTTACATACATACAGGCAATAATACACTCATACACAAAAATATTTTTTAAAAAAACTTCCTTACATGGAGCTGGAGTAATGGCTCAGTACTTAAGAGCACTGGCTGCTTTTGCCAAGGACCAAAGTTTGGTTCCCAGCACACACATGGCCACATGGCGGCTAATAACTCTTCAAAACTCCAGTTCCAGAGAATCCAACACCCTCTTCTGGGTTCTGTGGGCACTCTGGGCATGTGATGGAAGGTTTGGCCCTACATATATGCGGGCAAAACGCTCATGTAATTGGCACTAGCATCCACAGATGAGGGATACCATTCGTCGTTTGTTTTTCTGGGACTGTGTTACTTCACTCAGCATGATGTCCTCTAGCTCCAGCCATTTTCCTGCAAAGCTCGTGATGTCGTCTTTCTTTACTGCTGCATAGAACTCCATTGTGTAGATGTACCACATTTTCTCTATCCACTCGTCAGTTGAGGGGCATTTAGGTTGGTTCCAGCTCTTTGCTATTGTGAAGAGAGCTGAAATAAACATGGCCGTGCATGTATCTCTGTGGTGGCGTAAGTCTTGAGGGTACATGCCCAGGAGTGGTATGGCTGGGTCGGGTGGCAAGTTCATTCCAAGTCTTCCAAGGGTTCTCCACACTGCTTTCCATAGTGGCTGTACGAGTTTACATTCCCACCAGCAGTGGATGAGTGTTCCCCTTTCCCCACAACCTCTCCAGCACTTGGTATCATTTGTTTTCTTGATCCTAGCCAGTCTTACTGGAGTAAGATGATATCTTAAAGTGGTTTTGATTTGCATTTCCTTAATGATTAGTGATGTTGAACAGTTCTTGAGGTGTTTCTCAGACATCTCTAATTCCTCGCTTGTGAAGTCTCTGTTCAGTTCTTTGCTCCATCTATTGAGCGGGTCATTTGTTTTCTTTTTTCTTTGTTTTTTGAGTAGTTTATATATTCTGGAAATCAATGCTTTGTCAGATGTATCTGCAGTGAAGGTTTCCTCCCACTCTGTGGGATTTCTCTTCACTTCCTTGATTGTTTCTTTTGATGTACAGAAGCTTTTGAGTTTGATGAGGTCCCATTTGTCAATTGTCGACCTTAATTCTTGTGCAGCTGCTGTCTGATTTAGGAAGTCTTTTCCTACGCCTATGTCTTGTATTCTGCTGCCAATTACCCAGTTGTAAGTATTTCTTGTGTAGGGCCCCCTGAGCTTCTGTACAAAGCAGTTGGGCATAATGCATTTTGGAAACAACAACAACAACAGAAAATACTGCATCAAAGAACTGACTGAAACAGTGAACTTCTGCTCAAAACAGTCAACATCCCCATGGAAAATATTGAGAAAGACTAAGAGATGGAAAGCATGTTTGGCAGAATGCACGAGCTCTGGCGGGGTGGGGGAATGAGTGGGAACACGGGTCTAGATTTGTTAAAAATAAATAAATAAATAAATAAATAAATAAATAAATAAATAAATAAAAAGAAAAGCAAAACGCTCATGTACATAAAATAAAAATAAATGTAAAAAACAACTTCCTTACAGCACTGTTGCAGTGTGGAGGTGAAAAGTCCCGCAGACTGGCATGTGTCAACACTTGGCACTCAGCTGCTGGAGCTGTTTTGGGAGGTTGCCGGACCTTTCCAACAGAGGCTGTAGGTGTGCGGCTTAGAGCTACAGTCTGACTCTACTTCGGACCAATGGAACATCAGGCTGGACGTCTCTTTTTGATCCACCAAGATGTCAGCCAGCAGCCCATGCTTCCGCTGCCACAGACAGAGGCTGTCCCTGCCATGCCTTCCTACCCACAAGGCACTATACTCCCCGAAAGGGGGCTGGGGAAGTTGCTGTTCAGACAGTCCATCCCAGAAGCAAAAAGCACATAGTACACACATCCACCCCAAATCCTAAAGGACACTGACCCAGAGTTAACTATTTTGAGAAATTCTAAGATGAGTGGCCATGAAAAGTCGGCCCTAGGTCGTTTCATCTGTAGTTGTGTGTGAATGGTTAATAATGATGTCATCAGTCCATTACAGTGGGCTCTCATTCCCTGTGGGAAAATTCAGTTAAGTCGACTAACCATTGGCACCTCCCTGGCCACGACCATGGGGTAGGACGTAGTGAGGCAAAGATTTAGGATTTGTCCCTGGGATGTGATTCACACTGGCTGTATAAGCTGGCCATTTTTGGAATAAAGCTCTCTGTATTTGGACACTGTACAATATGCATCCATGTGGTGTACTTCCCATGCATGTTTTCTACAGGGCTCCCTGAGGGAACAAATGGGACGACCCCACAGTTCCCAGCATCCCCGACCCCTACTGATAGGCTCTTTTGCCTGACTAAAACTTTATCAGGCTTCCAAACTTTTGTGCACTTCCTCATAAAATCTAGTTTAAAAAACACACATAAGTCATTTTGTCAAGAATGTCCAGTTTTGAGGCTGGAGAGATGGCTCAATGGATAAGAGCACTGGCTGTTCTTGCAGAGGGGCTGGGTTCAGTTCCCAGCACTCATGCAGTGGCTAACAACTCTCTGTAACTCCATTGCCAGATCTGACCTCCTCTTTTGACCTCCATGAGCACTGTACAACACGGGAATGCTTAACTTACATAGGAGAAATATACACATAAAATAAAAATAAACTATTTTTTAAAATAAAGAACCCCACTTTTAACACGAGTAGGTTCCTCCTTTTCTATGGTCTTCAAAGATATCTAGTGACCTTGGCCTGCTCTCAACAGGAACCCTATAATCTCAGGTCAGCCAGATCTCCCTCATCCTCATCCATATCTTCTCAGTGATGTTCCATCCCCTGACCCTGCACCATTGTATCTGAATGCCATCAACACTTGATTCAGCTTCTCACCATGACCAGGAGGTGTCTGGAGACCCTGCCCTGCCCTCAGCAGGAACCCTGTCATGTCAATCTAGGAAGATCTCCTTTACCCATGTCGTCTCTTACTGATTTTCCATCCACAGACCCCCTACTCTGAGGGTGGAACTCGGCAGGCTCTCTCACTACACTGAGAGGCCAACCAGCCTCTCCCCCACTGCAAGCTCCCTGCCCAGTCCTTGCACCAGCTAAGATGCTCCTGAATCCCGTGATCCTCTCCTTGCTTTAACAGAGGTTGTTGCATTACTTCTTCTTTGATAGCCCCTCTATGAAGACTTTGCCTCACTCCTCCAAGCTGTCCTAAAATAACCAAAGTATCTTTTAAGAAACAATCTGTGCTGGGCAGCTTTAGTTGTCAACCTGACACACCCGGTTAGGGGGACCTCAGTTAAGGAACTTTCTCCATTGGATTGGCTTCTGGCCCATGTCTGTTTTCTTGACTGTTGAGTGATGTGGGAGGGCCCAGGCCACTGTATGAAGTGCCACCCCTGGGCAGGTGGTCCTGTGTTGTGTAACAAAGCAGAATGACCATAGGCCAGGGGAGCAAGCCAGTAAGCAGCATTCCTCCATGGTGGGTGCTCCAGTTCCTGCCCCGAGTTCCTGCCTTGGCTTCCCTTGATGACAGTGCTGTGAGCCAAATAAACCCTTTCCTCCCCAAGTTGGTATTGGTCAGAGTGGTTTGTCATATCAATATAAAGTAACTAGAACATCATCTTGGGGTGAGCCATTCACTGGACAATGTTCCCAAGGTTAAAAGCCAGTTGACTCTGTGCTTTGTGGCCAACCACATCCAGATTGGAATCCTTTCCATCTATGAGCACCTGACATTAGAATGCTGGGGAGATGGCTCGGTGGGCCGTTTGGAGCCCTGGAAGTGCATAAACATCTGGGCATGGTGGTGCACATCTGTAATCCCAGTGCTGGGAGGCAAAAAGGGGGATCTGGGACCCTGGGATTCTTGGGACCCTGTCTCAAAATATGAGGTGGAAAGCAATTGAGGAAGATCGCCAACATCCTCTGATCTACACACACACAAACACACACACACACACACACACAAACACACGCGTGCGCATGCACACACACACACACACACACACGAGTGGGAAGTACTGCATGACAAGGTGACAACACAACCTCTGGGACTAGCTCCCATTGGGACTTGGATCCCAGGCAAAGTTCAGTTCACTCACTAGCTGTGACATGGGAAAGTTAGCTTGTGGCCCCATACCTCAGTCCCTCTACTTTCAAGACAGAGAAGAGTACTCAGGGGCACTGAGTAAGTTAGCAATAGGAATAATAATAAAAACAACCTGCTTCGTGCCTGGCACATGGTGTTTCCCTTAGTCTTTGTTAAGTAAAAGTAAGTTTACCCAAGGACGTAGTTCAGAGTAGGGTGCTTGCCTATCACGCAAGAGATCCTTGGCTTGACCCACAGCACCATCAAAGAAACGCAACTCTAAAGCTGAAAATGTTCCCCGGCTGCTGAGGGGACGGCCAGACAGTCAACAGCTGCAGCTGGTGTTGGTGTAAGTGCTCTCAAGGTAGTCATGGGAAGTCCGCCGCTCTCCAAGTTCAACAACTCTGCCCTGACACACACACATCTGCTTTTCTATCTCCTAAGCATAATTCAGAATCACTAAACAAAAAAGTCCCCAAGTGAATGATCTATAATGGATAAAAATGATTATAATAAGCTGGGCATGGTGGTGCACACATTTAATCCCAGCATTCAGGAGGCAGAGGCAAGAGGATTTCTGTGAGATGGAGGCCAGCTCAGTCTATATAGTGAGTTCCAGGTCAGCTAGGGCCACAGGGAGACCCTGTTCAAAACAACAACAAACAACAAGAACAAAAATACTATAGCTTTGAAGCTGGGTGTGGTGGCGCACGCCTTTAATCCTAGCACTTGGGAGGCAGAGGTAGGCGGATCTCTGTGAGTTCAAGGCCAGCCTGGTCTACAGAGTGAGTTCCAGGCCAGCTGGAGACCCTACTATAGCTTTGAATCCATCACAGTAGAAACCCATTCATTTCCGCACTTGCAGATTGAATACACAGAAGAATGAGGTCATGCTGAAAGCTTTCTTAGACTAAAGTCAGCAGCTATCTGGGTTTTAGGAAAGAAACTTGGTAAAATACAGGGGAAGAGGAAACACCATCTAAAATGCGTGGAAAAGACACCAACTTGTTAAAACAGTTGTCACACACTGTCGCATCTTTCCTGTGGCCACTTTGGGAATATGACGGATTCTAAGGCTGGACATCCACCCCATGCATCTGGCCCTCCCATTAGCAGAGGCGGCCTGGGCCCCTTCCTCGGGTCATTCCACAAGAGCCTGGCAGCACCCATTCTTAACCCTCCGGCTTCCCTGCTCATTCCGTGGTAGCAACTCAGGGCTTGCTCAGCTGTTTGACCAGTTACGAGGTTGGTTGAAGTTTCAGGAAACGAAAATCTGATCCACTGGCAGCTTTCCCAGCTTGGGAGCCCTCTGAAAGGAGTGGCGACTCAGTGCTTGAAATCCAGGCTTGCTGTTCAGTCAAGATCCCTAACAGTGTGAAGAGGAAGCCAGGAGCCACCTGTGAATTGTCAAGAGAAAGCCATGGGACCCAGGAGCCGGCAGAGAATTCTATCTTGTCCGGGGATCCCATGACCCACAAAACCCTGGAGCCAGAAATATGAAGGGAGCCCAGCTCCACAACCGTAGACTTTGGAAGAATACTGCCTGTACTTTCCAAAACCACAGAAGGGGAGATGCCTGCTCCGGGCAGGCTCTACAAGCAGCAAGTCAAATAGCCAGGAAATCACATCCAATCTTGGTCATTTTCGATACAGGCATTTCCATGGTCATGTGAGGCTGCAGACCTCACGGACTGGCTTCTGAAAGGAGCCAGTTACAACTGGACTGAAGAGAGAGCTCTGTCCTGTCCTCTAAAGGACACGGATGTTTATCTTTGGCTCTGGAAAGCCAGACTTAAGGAAGCACCTTGAAGACTTTCCTTTAAGAAGCAAAAGAGCAAAGCAGGTTGAAGGCAAGCCTTCCTCGACGGCAGTCTCATCCACAGCATCTTAACAGAACACGATACCCACGTGCTGCCTAGCTTCAACATGAGTCACCTGCCCGGCTGCCACACAACAGGACAATGCTGTGGAGTCCAGTCTCAGCCCACCAGTGATGAAGTTATTTCCCAAACAAAAACGGTCTCATCTCCTTCAGCTCCTCTGGAGGTCTCAGATCACCATGTGGGAGATTTCATTTGGGAGCAAGCCAAGGCAGGTGAGGCCAGACTCAGAGATACTGACTTCCATCCAAGAGTGAAGGATGGGCCCAGTAACCGAGGTCCACTCGTGTCACTACCTTGTGTGCTGGCTCCTTCGTGAGGTCCCCAGAGTACCAAGTGCTATCCACCCTGCCGGAGGTGTGGAGATCCCCAGAGTCCTTTCCTCTGCCGGCAGCATTGACTGCACTGCCACCTGCAGGAGTTACTGTGTACCTAAACCCTGATGCAGAGATCGGGTGACTAAATCACATCGCCAGATGTTCTCTCCTCTTGGGGACTGAGCCTGGTGGAGGGTAGAGGTCCTAGACTGTTCATCATAAACAAGTATGAAGGGGGTTGTAAACACCCACAAGAGGAGAGGAGGAATTGAGAGACAATTGTGCTATCAGACTACAGGAACAATGGACCCCAAGAATTAAATCTTCCCCAGGACCAAGCTGGGAAAGGCTAAAGCCTGGAGCAGCTAACAGGGGAGCTGGCCTCTGGAGAAGAGATTCCACACAGAGCCTTAAGTAATCACCCTGCAGGGGGACCAGAGCTGAGACAGTGATGGGCGGAGCTTACAGTGACTAGGATCTCTTAGTTATGCATACTCCTTGACTCCTATTTAAACCTACATCTCATGTCAGGACCCCAAAGATGAATCTGGGGGGTCACTGAGCCCCTTTATTTGTCCCTCTTCTTCCCAGTGTGTCCACATTGGATAAATCTTTCTCTGCTTTTTAGCATTACTTGTCTCTTTAACTGGTGGTTTGAGGACAAGTGGCAGAGCCTAGAGCGTTAAGGTGCCAGCTCTGGGAGCCAGGAGAGAGAAAGAAAAACAAAGCACCTCAGAAGAGGCTGGCGCACATCATCCACGTTTCTTTTTCTATGAATGCTTCATTGTCCCAAGGAGATTATAAACTTTGGGGGGGGGGCAGGAATCAGGTCTGGTCTTTTTATTATTTTAATGCTAACTTTGTACCATACAAATAAAGGTGTGTGTGTGTGTGTGTGTGTGTGTGTGTGTTTTAGTCCCAAAGGCTACAAGAACAAAATGAAACTGAACAGTCAGAGATGGGAAGCCCACACCTGGACATCAGCAGTTGGGGACAGTGTTGACCCCTCTCCACCCCAGTGTCCTCACACCACACAGGGGATTCCTCAGCATAGGATCTGTGAGGTTGGGTCTCCAGAAAATTCTAAAACAGAAAGAACTGTTTTCGCTATGAGGCCAGATGTCACTTTTTATAAATGTTTCATCAAGAGTGAACTTGAACATGTCACTAAGGTCTGCGTAGAATGACCTGCAAATCTGTAGTCACTGGAAAACCATCTCCCGGACAGATCAGATCTTCTAGGGCACATTTGCACTCAGAGCTGGTCACCAGCCAGGAAGGCCCCTTGGAAAGCAACGGCCATAAGTTAAAGGGAAATTGGCTCTCGCACCTCAGGCAAACTGCAGTAACAAAGCCGGGCTTGTTTCAAATGCCAGTTCAGCTCGAACTTGAAAATACTAACTTTTGTCACCGACACACCAGTCATACCAGTGAGTAAGTCTGTCCCTTTCTTCCATCTGTCAGCCGCCCTCGCATGAACTTCTGAAACCACACACTTCCAGCGCCCTTCCAACACCCTGCCCCTCAAGCTTTGAGTGCCCCTGTCTGGTGGCTCACCTATGTACACAAGTAACACATGCAGACTTCCTCCCCTCCCCCCACACCACCTAATGGGAGCAGGAAGAGCAATCAGCCACCTGACCTCTTCAAAGTCCACCCTGTGTACAGTGCAGCTCACTGACTACACACAAGCTCTACCTGAAACCTACATCACTCCTTCTTCCAAAAACCGTACACTGTCAGAGACACTGCACATCTGCCAGCTCCTCCTGCCTACCGCCCACTGGAGAAGCAAGGCCCAGGTCCAGCTCTGCTTCCTTCCCAGCTCTGCTCTGGGGAGTCGTCCTCAGAGTGGCCATGGTTACCGGATGAGATTCTAATGACTGAGTTCCTCCCCAGGAACCCACAAGCCAGTGTGGAGCAAAGCTGCCCCTGACACGGGGTACACGTGAACCAGCCTCCTTCACCCCCAGGTTCACTACACCTGGGAGCTGCAGGTGAAGGCTCCTGGGGTTGTCTTTTATAGACCTTGGCCCTCAGAGACACAATGCCCGGCACCTAGATCCTCAGATGCCCCCCAGCTGGTCCTGAGGACATCTCGGGAAAAGCCATGAGGAACACTCTGGAAAGAGAGGAAGGGCCGGAAGAGCAGGCAAAGGCTGGACAGCTACAGGCTTCAGGACAGCAGAGACACTTCCCTTTTGGGAGACAAGCAGATGGAAAGGCCGTTCCCCACCCTGCCCCCTGCCCAGGGTTCTGTGGCTCCCTGTGGGGAGCTGTCCTGGCCCCCAGGGCCTTCTGTACCCTCCCTACCAGCAGGGCCTGTTTCCAGCCTTTCACAAACTGACCAGCTACTCAACTGACCAGTCATCTTTCTTTTGCACCTCAATACCCACTGCTTGGGCTGATCAGGAGATCTCAGACCCAGGGCTTTCTGCAAAGCTTAAAAAACCTCCTGATTCCCACTCCCTGGGTCTGATACAGCACTTTCCACCATAGAAATGATGTCACATTAGAGAAAGTGCCCCCAAGCCTCCAAAGGCTCCCTCAGTGTTTAAACAGAAATAATGATATTGTCAACCAGACTCCTGGTTTCCGCTTCCTCGTGGCCCTTGCCCCCAGACTGGCCCTAGTGCTGGGTGCAGTCCACATGGGCAATGAGGAAGACAGCTACTGAGACACTGCACCATGAGTGTCTCATCACCTGCAGGACAATCAGCACAAGTGTCTGTCACTCAATGTCCCCTGTGACCTAGAGGTTCATCCTTATGGTCCATCAAGGGATTCTCAGGCTCTGAACTCTGTGGGGCTGCAGGCAGGGATAAGGTTATGCGGTTAGTGGGAATCACAGCCTGGTCCTGAGCAACCCCCTTCTCCCTATGCATCCATGCAAATTCCCAGGGCACATTCTCAGCCTTCACCTCCCCCTCCCCTGCTGCCACATCCGACTTCGGAACTGAGAGAGGGACAGAAAAGAAGTGATGCTCTCTGCCTAGAACCACAAAGTCCCCTGTAAGCATCTCGGACTTGGAACCCAGTGCTCCCAGCACTGACCCTGGGACGCAGACAGCCCAGCCCGTGTCCCACTCTGATCCTGCCCTTTCCAGGCTCTGGGATGTCAGACACTTAACCTAACCTCTGTCTCTGTTTCCCTGTAATGGAGTGCAAATATAAAGAACTCCTGGTGAGCCGGGCTAGAAGAAATAAAGTGTGGACCATCAGCTGCAGCTATTGTACGGTGTGGCTGGACCTCCTCCTCCAGTTACAAGGGCGCCAGGCAGCCAGAGGCAAACAGACTCAGGGGCTCTGCCCCGGCTCCAACCTTGCTGCTGGAAGGCTAACCTTGGAGCTGCGATGATGGGAAAGAATGGGCTGAGGACATAGTTCAGTGATGTCTGAAAAGGCCAAAGACTATGAGCCCCAGCTTCCAGACAGGGGTCCCCCAACCCACAAGAACACCCCTCCACTCTTGTCTCTTGGGCTCAGTTTCCTGCCCTGGTGAACCCTTGAGGTTGTTGTTTTTTTAACTCTCATTTTATAATTTATTTTTTTATGTGTATGAATGTGCATGTGTGTCAGTGCACTGGTGTGGTGTGTTGCCTGCGGAGGACAGAAGAGGGCGTCAGATCCATTGGAACTGTAATTACTAAAGGTTGTTAGCCACCATTTGGGTGCTGGGATTCCCACCAAGGTCTTTTGCAAGAGCAGCCAGTGCTCTTGACTCCTGAGCCATCTCTCCAGCCCTTACTTTTTTTTTTTTTTTTTGTCTTTTTGAGACATGGTCTCACTATGCAGCCCTGGCTGGCATGAAACTCTCTAAGTAGACCAGCTGGCCTGCCTCTGTCTCCGGAGTGCTGGGATTAAAGACCTCTGCTGCGCAGCCACCCCACCAGCCCTCTGATTTTGAGGTTTCATTCTAACATCATCTAACCACTGAGATCACTGAGGGAAGGCCCCCCCTCCTCTGAACGGTAAGGATGGTCCACCTTGCCCACCTGGAGGTCCCCCACCGCCCACCACTGCCTCAGCTGGCAGCCTGGGCTCCCTCAGTTCCTGCGTCTCCAGGGAAACTGCCCACCGCCGCCCAGCCCCCAGCACCCCTGCTAGGAGGGGAAGCGGTCTTTACCCTCACTTCCAGAAGAACCTCCACCTCCTCCCAAGTGGGGTAAACAACCCCCATCTCACCTTGGGTTTTCAAAACACCTTATAAGGAAGTGTGTGTAGCTTTGGAACTTTCCACCAAGACACGGTTCTTGCTGGCTGGGCCAGGAGAGAAAGCCTGGGTGACTTCTTAAGTCCAGGACTACTAGAAGCAAGTGTGTGCGTGGGAGGCCTCCAAGCCCAGACCTAGCTGACCCTGCTCCCCGGGCCCACCTGCAGCAGGTATGCTCCCTTTCCCCTCTCCAAACCCTCAGAGCTGGTGGGCTCTGAAGCTGATTAGGGGCTGCCCCTGCTCCCCTCTCCCAGAAAGCAAATGGCCAGACCACAAGTCTCCGCCCGAGGCCACCGGCACCCAGGACCTCTGGGGCGAGATGCACAAATCTTCAGGTTTTAGGGCGGTGCAGCTCCTATCCCAACCCTGGGGTCCTGGCGCTGGGAGCCCGTTGCCAGGCCAGCGCATTGGGCCACCTGTCCAGTCCCACCGACGGAGGTATACTCCCTCTCCTTCTCCCTAGCCCGCAGCTCCTCCTCCAGGTCCGGGGCGGCCTGGCCGCGTCAGTGCCCCGGGCGCTCGTGGGACCCCGGCACTCCCTCCCCGGCCGGGCGGCTGGCGGTTCGCGTCTCGCCCCTCTCCCCGGGGCCCCGCCGCCCCGGCCTATCCGCCCCGGCATCTCAGCGAGTTTCCAGTTTCTGCCCACCTCGGTCGGGACCCGGGAGTGGAAGGAGTTCAGGTAACAAGCCGGGCAGCGAGATTGTCCCGAAACAAAGAAACCAGCGGGCGACGGGGTCCGCATCCCGGAGCTCCGGAAACGGGCGGCTCGGAAGGGACTGTCTACACTAGGCGATCCCAACCAGACGCCTGCTCCAAAGGACCCCAGAGCCAGGGACCCTGCTCTCCAACCCCCAACCAGGGACTCGTAGAGCCTGCAGCACCGAGGAGGTGACCGGAGGTGACCCGGGTCCCCGCCGCGCGCCCGTGTGCCCAGGACGCCGCACCTGCCGCGCCCGCCCCGCCCCGCGCGCTCTCGGCGCACTTGGGGTGCCTAGGCCCCCTTCCAGCCAGGACCCCAGCGGGGACCCGGAGTTTGCCCCGCTCACCTGCTGCGCGCCCGCCCAGGCCGCCTTCTCTCCAGCGCGTCCCAGGCCTCCCTGGCTCCGGTTTTAATCCCCGGAGGCGGCGTTCCAGGGCCCAGGCAGGGCGACACCCCTTAACGCAGGTGCCGGGTCACCTCGGCCAGGAGGAGGGGACGGCGGGAGCGGCTATCACGGGAAGGAGGTGGAGTTTCCCCGACGGGAAGCCCGGGGCGCCCCTCCCCCGCGCGCCGGCACCGGGACGGACTCGGGGCCTCCCTGCCTGAGCGGCTCATCCTCCGGTCCAGGTCCGCCGCACCCCCAGTGTCCCCCAGTGTCCCCGGAGCCCCGCGGTCCTTGGGCTGGGCTTGAATGGAGAAGGGACACCCCAAGGGAGTCCCGGGAACTGCTACCTCCCCAGTCCAGGCAAGCTCTGGGGTCTTGAGACTAAAGGTCTCAGTGCCAGGACCAAACGGGGGACCCCACCTACTTGGCATCTGGGACTCAGCGCCCCCAGGCTGAGAATCCTCCCTATGCCCTGAGGCCCTCCTCTGGAGGCCTCCGCCCTTGGGTTGGGTTTCTTCACCCTAGCCTCCCACCCCCAGACCCTGCTCCCCAGGCTCCCCTTAGCCCACGGGGGGCACAGGGCTAAGGAGCCTGCATCATCCCCAAGGCCGGCTGGCCCCCACTTCAGAGTGTTAGGAGACATCTCCCCACGACCTGGCTGTGGGAGACCAGGGCCTCCCAAGTCCTTCCTCTCTGGAGATTTTGCCCAACTGCAGGAGACCCTGGAGCCGCTCAGAAAAGCTGCGTTTTTCCGGGGAAGTTCATACCTACAGACACCCAGTTTGTGGAGTCTGCACCAGGAAGTGCTGCTCTCCAACAGCCTTTACCACCTAGGTCCTGTTTCAAAGGCCTTTCCTCCTCACCTCCCATAGATTCCGGCTCCCACAAGTTTGCCTCCACTGCCCACCCAGGAAGTACCCCATGGTGTGGAAGCCTGGGTCCTGAAGCAGTCTCTTATGCTCCCCTGTCCACGCTCCCATGAAATGGGCCTTCTGTTGATCTCTGTTCATTTAAATCATAGACCCCCTCCCTTCCAAGCTAGGGTGGCAGAGGGTAGCTGCAACACCGCTCCTTGGAAGCTGCTTGTGGCCCTAAAATTCGGGTTACACCTACATAATATACAAATTAACACCGGTTGCTTTTTTTTTTAATTTTTTTTTTTTATTAATTTTTTTATTTTTTATTTCTGTATGTGTACGAATGTACTGTCTGCATGCAAGTCTGTGCACCCGTGTCGTGCAATGCCGCGGAGATCAGAAGAGGGTGTCGGATTCCCCTGGAACTGGAGTTTCAGACGGTTCTCGGCCGCCATGTGGGTGCTGGGGATCGAACCCGGGTCCTCTGTAAGAGAGGTCGGCGCTCTTAACCGCTAGGCTATCTCTCCTGCCCCCTGCCTGGCCCTTTTACTGAAGGTATTCAGTATCCACAATCTGGAGGGTGTGGCTGGGAGAGATAGCCCCAGATCTAGTGAACTTGAGGCAGGATAGAAAGGCAAGGAGCCTCTCATTCCAGAAGGTTATTGGTTGAAGCCTCTCTTCAGCAGAGTCAAGAATTTCAACGTGACCCCAGCACTCCAGAGGCAGAGGCAGGCGGATGGGGCTACAGGGAGACCTGTCTCAAAAAAAAAAAAAAAAAAAAAGAAGAAGAAGAAGAATTTCAGCATGATTAACATTTACTGTGAAGGTTGTCCACATAGTAGAGACGATCAACCTTTAATATGGAGAGATTTTCAAATAAGAGTGCTCAAATGTCAGCGAAGCTTCTCTCCCAGATGTGAACCTGATTTATTTTTCTGAGACTCCCAGGAACAGGACTAATGTTCTAGTTTGCCTTTGGAGGGTTGGGTTTATTCATCTTACATGTCCCAGATCACAGTTCATCACTGAGGGAACACAAGGTAGGAACTCAGGGCAGAAACCTGGAAGCAGGAACTGAAACAGGCCATGGAGGAACGCTGCTTATTGGCTTGCTCCCCTGGCCTGGCTCAGCCTGCTTTATTATTCAATAATACAATACAGAAGGATCTGCCTAGCGGTGGCACCTACAGTGGGCTGCCCCCCCATCACTCAACAATCAAGAAAATACCCCACAGACATGGCCATAGGCCAGTCTGATGGAGCCAATACTCCAGTTGAGGCTCCCTCAACCCAGGTGTGTCAAGTTGACACTAAAGCTATCCAGCAGAACTAATAAGCTTTTGTTTAGTGTAAAGTGTCTTTAACCTGCTGTATGGCACTGTGACCTAGAGTTTCAACCCTAACCATTGCACCCAGGAACCACCTTAGGATCTCATTTAAGTTCCTTAGCAACCCTTTGAGATGTAAATTCAGAAGTCACTAGAATTGTATTTATGGCCATTGTAAAGACAGCTAAGCTTGAGTCTGAGAAGCCCACACCCGCACTTGAATGCTTTTGCTAGACTTGGGTCTCTCTAATACCTATGCTTAAAACTGTTCAAAATCCCCCCCTCTCTCTTTTTTTGAGATAAGGTCTCAGGCCAGCTTTGAACTTTATATGTAGCCAAGGGTGACCTTGAACATCGGACCCTCCTGCCTCTACCTCTTTAGTTCTGGAATTATAGGCGTGTACCACCTCAGCTGGTTTTAATACACACACTAGACAAGCGCTCTACCACCTGAGTCACATCCCCAGACTTAAAAAAAAAAAAAAAACTCGCTGGGCGTAGTGGCACACGCCTTTAATCCTAGCACTTGGGAGGCAGAGGCAGGCGGATCTTTGTGAGTTCAAAGCCAGCCTGGTCTACAGAGCGAGTTCCAGGACAGCTGGGGCTACAGGGAGACCCGGTCTTAAAAAAAAAAAAAAAGACCCAAAAAAAAAAACCAAAACCTCTTCTTAATAAACTTCAACTCTTCTTTATACTGGCTCATCCTAGAAGTGGAGGCAAGGTTTCTGACTGGAGGTTTCTGAAAATAATTTCAAGGAGCTGTCAGGGTGGTTCAACGCTTGCTGCCAAGCCTGGTCGTCTGAGCTTGATCCCTGGAACCCACAGAGTGGGTGAGAACTGAATCTTAAAGTTTCTCTGGCCACCATATGCAGACTATGGCATACATACAGCCCCATGTTTACCCAGTAATTTATATATGTGTTTATATATGTATATATGTATATTTGAAACAGGGTCTCCCTGTAGACCCAACTGGCCTGGAACTCACTACATAGACCAGGCTGGCCTGGAACTCACAGAGATCCACCTGCCTCTCTGCCTCCCAAGCACTGGGATTAAAGACATGTGCCACCACCACCAGAAATAAATTTTTTTTAAACCGCTTCGGGCAGCTTCAGGCAGTGGTTCAGAGCTGTGCAACTGCTGTGCCCTAAGACAAACTGAGATGGACCTCCTCAGTGTCATCCAGTCTGGGGGGAACTTTCCCACTGTGTACTAGTCCCCCCCAATTTGAGCTCACTGTTTCCAAGTGGACCCTGCAGGTTCTCTCTCTTGCACATAGGCAGGACTCCACTGAATGCTTCAGACGTGACCCCTAATGTGCACCTGTACATCAGTTAGCCTGAACCTCTGCCCACTCAGCCAACTTCCGTTTCCCCTTCAACATAACTATTTAGGGTTCTCCCAGAAAACAGAGCCAGGAGGAAATGTCTAAGAGGTTTATTGTCCAGAACTGGCTCACAGTTTGAGGGATCAGCAGCCCTGTGGTCTGCCCTCTGCAAGCTGGAGAAGGGGAGAGCTTGCCTCACGGCTCAGATCCCTGGGATCCAAGGCCAGTAATGCAGACTCCAGTCCACTCCTGAGGGACAGAGAACCCGCAGCCCAGAGTTGAAACTTCCTTTGCCTTTGGTTCTTTGACTCAGAACCTGGACAGACTGGATGACTGCAAGGGAAGAGTCTACTTCTTCAGTTCCAATGCTAAGAACTTCCAGAAACACCACACGCAGAGCCAGAAGCAGCTATCTGGGTACTGTGGCCCAGCAACCTTGTTCTGTGATGTTAGTCTTCTAGGTTGGTCCCCTTCTACTTGACACCCAAGCTTGCTAGTCTCCCGCACCCCATACTGAATCCCCCAAATAAAGATTATAATGAGATGAAAATTCTGCCAAACCTGAGAAAGCTGTCCTGCACTTAACCAGAAGTGGAAGATCCCTTCTCCAAAGGGGGAGGGATAAAGTTCTGGATAATAGGTCTGTTTCTCCTTGATGCTCCATAGTTTACATATCATGATGTGAAATTAACAGTGCCTATTAATACAATGAAATAATGCCAGTTCATCTTTTTGTGTGTGTGTGCGCGTGCCTGTAAAGGCCAGAGGACAGCCTCAGCTGCCCTTCCCAGGCACCATCCACATTATTTCTTAGATGTAGTCCTCGCTGGCCTGGAACTCACCAAGTAAATTAATGGATTAGTCTGCCTGCTGCTGGGAGGATCCACCAGTCTTGATCTCCCTAGCACCAGAATTACAAGTGTGCACCACCCTGCTTGGCTTTTTTATGTCATTCTGGGGATTGAACTCAGGACTTGAAATGATACAGTTAGCCAAATGAACCATCTCCCCAGTCCTAAAGTCATTACATCTATGGGAATAAATACGGAAAGAAAACAAACCTAGTTAGATAGATAGATAGATAGATAGATAGATAGATAGATAGATAGATATTTGATAATGATAAGTAGATGATTGATAGATGATAGATAGATGTTTGGTAATGATAGGTAGATGATTGATAGGTGATAGATGGATGTTTGATAATGATAGGTAGATGATTGATAGATGATAGTAGATAGATGATAGATGATTGATTGATAGATAAATAGATGATTGATAAATGATAGTGGATAGATGATAGATAAATAGATGATTGATAAATGATAGATAGTAGAGAGATGATAGATAGATAGATAGATAGATAGATAGATAGATAGATAAAAAGAGGGTGGATATCTGCATGCATGTATGTTTATATACACCAAAGATGTATTTAAATTATACACTTTTTTTTTTCTTTTCGAGACAGGGTCTCCCTGTAGCCCCAGCTGTCCTGGAACTCTCTGTAGACCAGGCTGACAGGCTGGCCTTGAACTCACAAAGATCCGCCTGCCTCTGCCTCCCAAGTGCTAGGATTAAAGGTGTGTGCCACCACACCCGGCAAGATGTATTTAAAATAAAATAAAGAATAATTACCATGACCACACGGGCCCCTTTTCTGTTTTGTGGACATAGCTAATATTAATAACTACCCTTTTCCACTACCCACCATGTATTCCTTCTGCCTTCCCCCAGCACCTGATCTGGCTACGGTACTATACCAGGTAGGGTGACACACACCTTCATTCCCGAAGGATCTGGGCTCCTAGCAGGGCGTCTAGATTGGGTTGTTAAGGTTTTCTGTTGACCTTAATCACAAGCAAGACAAAATGAAGAGATGCCTAAGCAGTGCCCTGCGTTCTCGACCAGATTCCTCACCTGCCTGCTACAGCAGCAGTATCCTTGGTGACCCAGATGATCCATCCCTGCCAGCGCCTGTCTATCCAAGATGGCCAGGTCTAGTTGAACAGAAGCTTTGTGTCTCCTGGTGGGAGCATCTGCCTCATGGAATGAAGTCCTCTGGGCCAGCATAGCACAAAGCCAAGTAAGCAAAGAGCTTGCAAGTGGGTCCCTGGACATAGTCATGACCAGCGCCCCTCCAATTTCCATCCGTTGACTCCTGGACCCAGGAGTCAGCTGTGAGAGAAACAAAACCATGTGCTGGGCCCCCACTTCAGAGCAGACACAGTCTCTTGGAGAGCAGGCACAGCCTCCTGGAGAGCCCTGCCACAGCCTTGCAAGACATTGCCACCTGGCTGGAGCTATGGCTGCCTCTTCAAAAGGCCAAGCCACTGTTCTGTCCTGCCAGCTGTCTCAGATGACCAGAATGTGGTACGACCAGCAAATTCAAGGAGCCTGGGTCCACTGCTGCATTTCTTGGCTCTGGAGTGAGTTCTTTGCAGAAGCGACGCAGTGTGGAACGCTATTGTGGTGGACAAGATGTGCTGTAAGTCCTGGAGGGCAAGTCCTGCAGAAGCTTTGCACACAGGACAGGTGATCTGCAGCCTGAGTGTCTGCCCTGGTAAGAACAGAGCACAGCCAGTAACCTGGAGGAAGTGGTCCAGTGTAATCAGCCTGAAGCTAGGCCCTGGGGACTCCCTAGAGACTGGTATCATCACAGGAACTCTGCTGCTGCTGGTTGGCTGCAGCCAGGTCAGCCTCGTGGAGTGAAAGTCCACGTCGCTGAGCCCAGGAATGACACCCATCTCTGCCACCATGACCACTTTTTCAGGAGGCCATTGGGTAATGACGTAGATTGGCATGGGGAGGGGCTGGCTGGTATCCACAGAATGAGTCACCTTAAAGTAAATGGCCATGTCTCCTTCTGATGAGGAAGCCCAAATATCTTCAGGGGTTTTGCTGAGGCTGCTGTGGCTGCTGCTGTTGTCCCTTGTTGTTGTTGTTGATGATGATGATGATGATGATGATGATGTTCAAAGATGTTTCTCTCATCAATACCTCTTCCCCAAATTTCCTTGTCAGATGTCTTCCAACTGAAACGCCTCACCATCCAGCCAAACCAGGGGCCAGAAGCCACCAATTAGTACGGAATCAGGTCTAGCCTTTTCTTCTTTTTCCTCCTCCTCTTCTTCCTCTCCTGTGTGTGTATGTGTGTATGTGTATAGCATGCATGTGTGTGTGTATATATATATATACATGTTCACATGTATGTGGGTGGTGCATAGGTACATGTGCATGTGTGTGTGAAGGTCTGTGTCAGGAGTCTTCCTTGGCTGTTCCCACACCTTGCTCACTGAGGCAGGGTCTCAGTCCCACACAGAGCTCGCCTATACTGCTGGTCTCAATAACCCACTTACTTCTATGTCCCCCATCTCCACCTTCCAAGGCCAGAATTATGGAAGAGTGCTCTACACTGACCCAGCATCTACGTGGGTTCTTAGAATTTAAACCCTAGTCCTCTTGCTTGCATGGCAAGCGCTAGAATCAGGAGCCATCTTCTCAGGCCCTGTCATGCTGTTCCGAAGCAGCAGCACACTCAGAGTCCTGCCCAGGGAGGGATTTCCCTTCTTCTTCTCCTCTTCAGTGAACCATGGGAACTAATTCACTGTGAGGCCTCAGGCATGGGCTGGAAGAGAAGAGGCAGTGCAGTAGCAGCAGTGGCCATGGGCATTCGGGGTCCACTTCCGGAGTAACTGGGACCCACTGTAGCATGACCAAGTGGGCCCCACTTCATGATGATGGGTGGCTGCTGAGCACCCCACCTTTACTGCTTCAGACAACACCTGAAATACACCTTTACCCCATGCATTTCCACAGTCAGGATTCCTAGGAGCTCACAGTGGAAGTAAGAGATTGCAGAGAAAGCGAAGAACAACCGCAGTAGAATCAGACAAGTGAATTCAGCCTCACTCGGAGCAGCTGAGGAACTAAGAACGTTTATTATGCTGAAGAAGACTCTAAGCACAAAAACAAAGTAAAGGTTATTTTAAATGATCTGTCATGGGCTGGAGAGATGACTCAGCTATTAAGAGCACTGGCTGGGGCTGGAGAGATGGCCTAGCGGTTAAGAGCGCCGACCACTCTTACAGAGGACCCGGGTTCGATCCCCAGCACCCACATGGCGGCCAAGAGCCGTCTGAAACTCCAATTCCAGGAGAACTCCAGTTCCAGGGGAATCCGAGACCCTCTTCTGACCTCCGCGGCATTGCACGACACCGGTGCACAAACCTGCATGCAGACAGTACATTGATACACATACCGAAATAAATAAAATAAAATAAAATAAAAAGAGCACTGGCTGCTCTTGCAGAGGACCCACGTTTGGGTTTCAGCACCCACATGGTGGCTAACAACCATCAGTAACTCCAGGGTCAGGGGATCCAATGCCCTCTTCTGGTCTCCACAGGGATTGTATGCATGTGGTGCATTTATATACATGCAGGCAAAATGCTAATACACCTATACAAAATAATAATTTTTTAAATGAATAAATGAAATTAAGTGACAGAACAGGAAGGATAAAAACCAGAGAACTTTGGAAACAAATAATACTAGTTTTCAACAGCTGAAGGGGGATCAGTTGAAAGGGAGTACAGGCCTAAAGGAGTCATCCAGATGTCACCTAAAAAAGTCATTGAAAAGACGTGAAAATTCAGATAAGTGATATGGAGAAGAGTGTCCAGCTCCAGAATGTATTTTAGAGAATGAGAATTTGAAGCAAGACTGGCTGTGAGCTTTCCAAAATTGACCTGACTGCTTCGATTACTGAAGCGCTTCAAATCTCAGAAGAAAAGGGATCCCTGGTTACAAGAAGTTGCAGCAGAGGCTCCAGAACAAGACTCCACGTCAAAGTGAAGCCGGGGAGCATTAGGAGGAGGTGCCCCAAGGTGGGGGACTGGTAAAATGGTGATGGGAACAGTCAGTTTCTTAAGCTAGGTGGTAAATACATGGACATTTGCCCCATCTTTTTCTTCACACCTTTTTGTTGCATTTGTGTATTCCCTCATCTACATGGAATATTGATAATCTGAGAATACACACACACACACACACACACACACACACACACACACACAGACTTTAAGCTAACTGATTTTGAAATGTGTCCATCCCAAAAGGAATCCCTTGGTGGGCATAACAGAACCACTCACAGCGTGTCAGCAGTAAACAGAATTTGGGGGCTGGTGAGACAGCACAGTGGTTAACAGTGAAAGCCGCTCTTGCAGAGGACCCGAGCTGATTCTTAGCACCCAGGTCAGGCTACTTGCAGCCACTTGTAACTCCAGCTCCAGAGGATTCGCCATCTTCTGGCCTTTTCAGACTACTCTCATGTACAACACACATATACACATAACTAAAAATAAAATAAAACTAACAGAGAGAGATAAGGGGGGAGGGGATTTAGCCCAACAGTGCAGAAGACGGAAAAGAAAATTCTGTGTTTTGGGATTTTTGTGGTTTTGCTTTTGGTTTTTGTGACAGAGTTTCACTATGCTGCCCTAACTAGTCTGGACTTGGCTATGTGGACCATGCCGGCCGAGAGCTCGCAGAGGTCCACCTGGGATCAAAGGTGTGCACCACCATGCCTGCCTGGCTTCTGTGCTTTGGTTTTAATGTTAACCAGCTCCCAGGGTCCCACAGGGACTCATGTCCCCAAGCATGGGAGAGGTCCCAAACTTAAGACAGCACTGCTCAGAGAGTAAAGACCCACAGGCATCACACCCCCAGCAAGTTCCTCAGAAGAATTCAGGTCCCAGTCATTCCAACAACAAAAGAGGTTTAATATTTGTTGTTTGTGGTTAAGCAAGTCACAGATTCATCTCCAAGGCTCAGCGTGTTCACTGTAAAAATAACAACAGCCTTTTATTGAGCACTCGCTGTGCCAGTCACTGCACTGAAGCTTACATTCCCTCCTGCTGAGGTAGGTGTATTGACCTCCTGTTTCCCATGGACAACATTGGGGTTCGGAGGAGCCATGACTGTCACACAGCATGAACAAGGCGGATGTGGCCACCTCAGGGCTGCAGCTGCCAAAGCTGAGTCAGAATCAGGGCCCAAGACTCCTATCCCTGGGGATTTGGGAAGGGACCCTCTTGATATTGTTCTGTTCAGGAAGACCCCAAGTCCCCCAGATCCCTTCTGTTCCAGGGCCCAACAGGAAGCAACTGCAGGGGAAACGGTATCCATGAGGACGGAAGGGGCAATGGTAACAGAGGAAGCCCAGGGGGCTGGACAGATGGCTCAATGGTTAGAGCACTGGCTGCTCTTACAGAGGACCCAGGTATGATTCCCAGCACCCATGTGGCAGCTAACAACTGTTCATAACTACAGTTCCAGGGGATCTGATACCCTCTTCTGACCTCTGAGGGCATTTCACAACATGGGTGCACTTACATACATGCAGGCAATACACTCATACACATAAAATAAAAATAATAAAAACAGAAGGAAGCCCGGGCCCAACTGTCCCCCCTCGGCCACCCAGAGTGCAGTACCTTCAGTGGGGAGAGGTTGTCTGTGTAGCTGGCAAAGGACTCCATTCACCCCCAGCACAGGTTAAGACTGGAGGGGACACAGACTCATTGCAGTGAAGATCCACTGGGCTCCGGGTAAGAAGATTAACATTCGCCACCACCCCTTGCCCTGCTGTTCTCAGAGACCCTGGGGCATGCCTGCTGGTCCCCAGCTCAGCCCTTGGGGATCTTTCCTTTGTCTAGTACTCTGTGGGTCAGGCTGAGAGCTCTCCAGTTCCCAGTGTGCTGCTTGCTGCCCCTTTGAGTGAGTGCCAGCTGCGTGCTGCCTGGCGCTGATCAGGGACCGGCCTTAGATGGGTTGCAGGCTTTCCTGGTTACATGAGGCTGCTATGGAGACACCGGCCTTAGGTGGGATGCAGGCTTTCCTGGTTACATGGGGCTGCTATGGAGACACCGGCCTTAGGTGGGATGCAGGCTTTCCTGGTTACATGGGGCTGCTATGGAGACACCGGCCTTAGGTGGGATGCAGGCTTTCCTGGTTACATGGGGCTGCTATGGAGACACCGGCCTTAGGTGGGATGCAGGCTTTCCTGGTTACATGGGGCTGCTATGGAGACACCGGCCTTAGGTGGGATGCAGGCTTTCCTGGTTACATGGGGCTGCTATGGAGACACCGGCCTTAGGTGGGATGCAGGCTTTCCTGGTTACATGGGGCTGCTATGGAGACACCGGCCTTAGGTGGGATGCAGGCTTTCCTGGTTACATGGGGCTGCTATGGAGACACCGGCCTTAGGTGGGATGCAGGCTTTCCTGGTTACATGGGGCTGCTATGGAGACACCGGCCTTAGGTGGGATGCAGGCTTTCCTGGTTACATGGGGCTGCTATGGAGACACCGGCCTTAGGTGGGATGCAGGCTTTCCTGGTTACATGGGGCTGCTATGGAGACACCGGCCTTAGGTGGGATGCAGGCTTTCCTGGTTACATGGGGCTGCTATGGAGACACCGGCCTTAGGTGGGATGCAGGCTTTCCTGGTTACATGGGGCTGCTATGGAGACACCGGCCTTAGGTGGGATGCAGGCTTTCCTGGTTACATGGGGCTGCTATGGAGACACCGGCCTTAGGTGGGATGCAGGCTTTCCTGGTTACATGGGGCTGCTATGGAGACACCGGCCTTAGGTGGGATGCAGGCTTTCCTGGTTACATGGGGCTGCTATGGAGACACCGGCCTTAGGTGGGATGCAGGCTTTCCTGGTTACATGGGGCTGCTATGGAGACACCGGCCTTAGGTGGGATGCAGGCTTTCCTGGTTACATGGGGCTGCTATGGAGACACTTTGGGTCCTGGCAGGCTCCCTGCAGATTCTGTCACCACAGACAGAGTCCCCCCTGGAGCCATCCCTGCCCAGCCAGACCAGATTGGACCCTTGGAGCACCTCTGGCTTGTCAGCTATCTTCTGGTGGTCTTTCTTCTGCAGAGTCGAGTTTCTGAGCTGGCAGGCTCCTCTCTCTGTGACTGTCTGTAGCAGAGATGGAGTAGAGGGTGAGACAGCCCACTGCTCCCTGGAAATCGGTTCTCTGTGTGCACTCATAGGGTCAGGCCCGTGACCAGAGCCAGTGTGGGACCAGAGCCAGTGCGGTGGATATGGTGACGTGCCACCACAGCCCTTCAGCACAGAGGCACACGCCTCTCTAACAGTGACCACATTGACTCTCTGTTCTCCCTCCATAAGTCCTAACACCACCACCGTTGTCCCAGGGGGAGCCATGGTCTCCCAGCCCTTTCTGAGAGCTGCAGTGAACATCCGGTTGACAAGTAGTGCTGAAGGCAGGCCAGGGTACGCAGACCTCCCCCCAGGACGGTGGAGAACCAGGCGCCAGCCACATGGGGAGCTCCTGTTAAGATCACCTGCAGGGCTGTTGGCTGAAGCACGCAGCTGGTCCAGAAGAGGCAGTAGCTTTGGGCCCATGGACCAGCATCTGGGTGGCTCAGGTCATGGAGAAGGTACCTGGCTGGGGCCTCCAGTGGTCAGGTTCCAGAAGGTCTCTAAAGGATCTTCTGTGACCCCACCACCACCTCCATGCTGCAGAGGGTGGGCAAGATGCCAGCAGAAGGACATTGTCCCTTTTCACACATATGAAAGTCCCTGAGAGAAGCTGTGGGTACATTCTGGGAGTTTACATCGGTCCCTGGGGCCCGGCTTCCTTCTCCCATGAGGTGACTTTGTCCTCTGCTTTCTGCTCTGTCACCTTCCCTAGTCAAGGGCAGAGCAGGTGTCGAGAGGAATCTGTGCTTTGGGGCTGGGCCTCCACTGACCATTTCTTTGGAGCTGCATTTGAGTAGCAAATACCCCCACTCTCTTATAGAGGCAATTAAGAATGATTGAAAAATTATGTATGAGACACATAAAAAATTTAATAAAATTTATATAAAAAGATCCAAATACACAGGCACTTATTTTTCTCATAGGCTTTTAGAAATCAAAGCTGCTTTATTAATGCTGTCCTTAAAAAAAAAATGAGGCTGGGCCGGTGAGATGGCTCAGTGGGTACAGGTGCTTGCTGCCAAGACTGATGACCTAGGTGCAATCCCCAGAACTCACATGGTGGAAGGAGAGAGCTGACTTCCATGAGTTGTCCTCTGACTTCCAAACCCACACTATACTGTGTGCACACTGAGTATGCACACACACACACACACACACACACACACTGTGTATAATAGACAGTATAGTTACATGACTAGACCAGTCCTGTGTAATAGTGTAGTTACAAGAATAGACCAGTTCTGTGTAATTGACAGTGTAGTTACATGAATAGACCAGTTCTGTGAATAGACAGTATAGTTACATGAATAGACCATTTCTGTGTAATAGACAGTGTAGTTACATGAATAGACCAGTTCTGTGTAATAGACAGTGTAGATACATGAATAGACTAGTTCTATGTAATAGTGTAGTTACATGAATAGACCAGCTCTGTGATAGACCAGTTCTGTGTAATAGACAGTGTAGTTACATGAATAGACCAGTTCTGTGTAATAGTCAGTGTAGTTACATGAGTGGACCAGTTCTCTGTAATAAACAGTGTAGTTACATGAGTGGACCAGTTCTGTGTAATAGTGATATTTACTTAATGTTATTGTGACTCGATAAAAGCTATTAATAAAATAAACAGTGGGTCTTTCCCAGTCATGAAAGTCTTCAGTTCTGGGTACAAGCTGTCTGCTGTAACATGATAAATAAAAACAGAAAAAAATCAAAAGCCACTCCCCCTTCCCTGTGCATTTGTCCTGGTTTGTTTTCCTGTTGTGATAAAATACTTGCCAAAGCCAATTTGGGGAATAAAGGGCTTATTTGGCTTACAGGTTACATTCCATCATCAAAGGGAGCCAAGGCTGGAGCCTGGAGGCAGGAGCTGAAGCAGAGACCATGGACGAGCGCTGCTCACTGGCTTCCTCCCATCTGTTTTTTTGTGTGTGTTTGTTTTGTTTTTTTGTATTTTCGAGACAGGGTCTCCCTGCAGCCCCAGCTGTCTTGGAACTCAGTTTATAGGCCAGGCTGGCCTTGAACTCACAGAGATCTGCCTGCCTCTGCCTCCCAAGTTCAGCCATCTTTCTTACACAGCCCACGTCCACCTGCCCAGGAATGGTGCTGCCACGGTGGGCTGGGCCCTCCTGTGTCTGTCAACAATCAGGAAAATGCCTCACAGTCACAGCCAGGGGCCGATCTGATGGAGAGAGTTCCAGAACTGAGGTTCCGCTTTCCAGGTATGTCAAGTTGATGACCAAGATTAAGCCACCACAGTGTCCCCCAGAAGTCCCCTGCAACTCCTTAGAACAAATGGCTATGCCCAAATAGTGTTATCTGGTATCCTCAGCAATATGTCAGAAACTTCCAGGTGGATGTACAACATTTGTTACAGTGAAGGGGAGTGGACAAGAGACTGCACAGGTGTGTATGACTGCTGAGCAGCCCTGCTCCTAGGGCAAGAGCTTTCGGGCTGAGGCCACCTCAGTGGAGCTCCTATGTGGAGCACTAGCTCTAGGACACCCTAGCAGTGGTGAGAGACATCTTAGCACCGGAGAGAGGTCAGACCCAGCTTTGGGGTCTTTGGGCACTGAGTGACGGTGAAGTGTGGAAGTTGTTGGAGCCACGTGCAGTGGGCAGCTCTGAGCTCCGGGCAACTCCGCTCAGAACCCAAGGTTTGTGCTTGCTCTAACTACTTCCTGCTCCCATAAACAAACTGCTGACAGTGACTTCCTCTGTCCATAAAATAGGCACAGTAGTATATAGGTTTGGACTGCAGAAGGATGGACATGCCAGTGATGAGGAAGAGACTTGGAAGCCCCACAGTGCTAAGCAGGTACAAGGTACCAAAGAACAGAGAACTGAGATACCCAGGTGCTGTAGGGCTGGGTGGCACAGAGCTCCACACCTGCCTGCCTTTCCCAAAGAGCAGAGAACTGAGATACCCAGGTGCTGTAGGGCTGGGTGGCACAGAGCTCCACACCTGGCTTGCCTTGGACAGTAGACCAGGTTTTATACTGTATAACCAGAGGAAGACTCAGATGTATGGTCATTATGTTGGGTCCAAAAATTGCACGGAAAAACTCTCAAGCCCAGGATTCAATCTTTGAAACAAAATTTATTTAATTTGCTCCTTCACCAGAACCCAATTGAGAAAACTGATGCATGGGGCGGGGGGGGGGGTTGATGCATCAGGGATGCAACCCACTCCATGCAAGGATGAGTCAACCTCGACTGTCGGTTACAGAGAGCTTTTAAAGACAAAAAAACACAAAAAACACAAACCAGTGGAGCATTGGTGATCGTTAGTGAAACACAATTGTGAGGCTGTAGAAACACAATGCAAGCAGTGGTGACCTTTAAGCTGATTGGTTGTGTTTAACAGCATGAAGCCCCTTGGGGAGTGGATGCTCTCCTTAGGGGGTGGGATACACTCCCCCTAGGGATTGGGAAAGTTCGCCGTGACCTCAGGTAGCTGTGGGAACTGGGAACTCAGGGCCGGACTGTACTCTTGCAGTTAAGGTAGTCATGGGAATGGGCTTGCTGTAGCTGACTCAATTTTACAGTTAACTCCTTCCTTCTAATTAACTTTTTCTGAACTGCCCCTAACAAGGAGAGATGTGTACATTGAATGTGACAGTTTCCAGCAGATACTAAAAGATGTCGTGTGAAGATGGTGATTTATTCTAGCTCAAATAAATGTTATAGGCAAACGCTGGCTGCGCGTGGTGGTGCACACCTTTAATCCTAGCACTTGGGAGGCAGAGGCAGGTGGATCTTTGTGAGTTCAAGGCCAGCCTGGTCTACATAGCGAGTTCCAGGACAGCTGGAGCTACAGGGAGACCCTGTCTCAAAAAGACCAAAAAAAAAAAAAAAAAAAAGTTATAGGCAACACAGGTGAAGTGATCTGTCCTGCCCCATTGTATAAGGGGGGTGAACTTGAACTTTATAGCTGTATTCTCACCAGCCTGGGTTGTAATGTTGACTCTTCTGTCATTCCACTATGTTTTGCTTTGTTAAGTCTCACTATGTAGCCCGGGCTGTCTCTGGACTCACCATCCTCCTGCCTCAGCCTCCTGAGGATTACCATTTTGAATCTTACTCGTTCTTTGACTTGAATACATTGCTGGAAGCCAGAAATAAAAATGTCAGTTTTCAAAACTACCTCAGTCAAGTTGGGATTGGTGGCACCTGCCTGTAATCCTAGCACTCAAGAGGCTGAGGTAGGAGGAGGGAGGGCTAAAGGCCAGCCTGGGCTACACAGTAAGACTACATCTCATCAAATCAAAATTAGGGGTTGGGGATATAGCTCAGTGGCTAAGCACTTGCCAAAATGCATGAAGCTCTAGGTTCAATCCCTAAGAGCCAGAAGGACAACAAAAAAATGAATAAGCAGGGCTGGGGGTGCATGCCTTTAATCCCAGCACTGGGGAGGCAGAGGCAGGCAGATCTCTATGAGATTGAGGCTAGCCTGGTCTACATAGCAAGTTCCAGACCAGCTGTGGCTAAATGAAGACCTTGTCTTAAACCCCCCCAAATTAATTAAAAATTAAAATGATCAGTTTTACATTTATTTATTATATGTATAACTGCAGTGATGCGGTAGACCCAGAACTCTGCACACGATAACTAAGCGTTCTACCTCCACTATCAATCTTGTAAGAAACAAGCAATAACCATGTGGGCCAGAGAGTGGTAAGCACTGATTTGCAAAAGCAAAACAGCCCAGGGCCCAGAGTGACCGGCAGGAGGGAGAGAGTGCACACATAGGGCCTGGCGGACAGGTGTGGGGGATGGGGTCTCCAAGGCTCAAGGAGAATTCTTGGATTATATTGATTTGGATGGGAACAGAAAAATCCTGTGACCTCAGAACTCTGCTCTATTAAGAATGAATTGCATCTGTGTTGGAGGAAGGGGGTTGGTGAGATGGCCTGATGACCTGAGTTCAAGACCCAGGACCCACATGGTAGGACAGAATCAACTTACACACACACACACACACACACACACACACACACATGCACGCATGCTAGATAAATACATGTAATAAAAAATTTTAGGAAACAAGGAAGACTCAACAGGGATGGAACACAGGAGGGGAGGAAGAACACCCCAACCGCACATTGTGGCTGAAAGGAAAGGGAAGGTCTTAGAGAGATTTTTAGCTAGCACAACAGGGGACGGGATTTGCCATTTGACTGCGGAATGTGCAGTCCTGTCGTTATATCCGAAGGGGTGGAGGACAAGTGTCACAGAGATGCTCAGGTCACACATGATCTTCTAGGACTGTCCCCAGGTCAGTCAGGTGAGGGGCCTGTTGTATCTGTAAGGCTGTTCCATTTTCTGGGCACCACTTCCTGCCATTCTACATGCACTGCCTCTGCAGACCAGCCTGGCCCCTCCTCAAACTCTTATCTAGATTCTGTCCCAACGAAGTCCCCAAACTTCACTCTGTTTGGGGGACATACCAGAGGCCACCCACTAGCAGCAGAGTGCACTGAGTACATTTTTGGGGAAGGTGTCCAAGCCAGCTGCCTCCCAATTCTGCTGTGAGTTTCCAGGGAAAGACCACTAAACAGCAAGGGGACTGAAGTGCAAACAAAGGAGACCCAGGATGGAACTAGCTGCTTCAAGTTCCCACTGCCTTGACATCCCGAAGTGATAGACTGTAACCTGGAACTGTTAGCCAAGTCGACCTTTCTCCCGGAGTTACCTTTGTCAGGTTCTGACCACTGGCAACTGGCCTGCTTTCTGCTTAGACCTAGGTGCATGGCTGATTTCTGAAGCTGAAATTTTCAGACCTTGTAGCAACTTTTGGAAGAAGGCAGGGAAGATGGAAAGGGCTTCTGAGCCAACAGATGTGCTTAGGAAAGAGATCAGCATCTGAAATCAGAGGGGCTACACCCTGCGCAAGCAAGCCCCTCTTCCTGGTGCTCCTAGGAGACTGCAGGCTTCTTTGCTGTGACGTGGAGAGACGGAAAATAAACACATGGAGCAGGCCCCCACCTTGCAGCACCTTCTACACTAGTAACTCGGAGTCAAGACAGCTTTATTGAAAGCTGCCCCTTGTACCTACACAGCTCACGCACCCAGTGCGTGCTCACATTCTAGAATCCTTGTAAGAATCACAAGACAATGGGGCTAGAGAGGCAGCTCAGCGGCCAAGAGCACTGGCTGCTCTTGCTGAGGATCCAGGTTCGAATCCCAGCACCCATGTGGCAGCTAACAACATCTGTAACTCCAGTTCCAGGGAATCCAATGCCCTCTTCTGGTCTCTATGACATTTGAACAATACCAATGCAGTTACATATATGTACCCAGAACACTCATCCATATTAAATAAAAAGAAATAAATAAGGGGCTGGAGAGATGGCTCAGTGAGGACCCAAGTTTGATTCCCAGCACCCACACGGAGGCTAACAAATGCCCTTAAGTCCAGTTCCATGGGATCTGATGCCTCTTCTGATCCCCACTGGCATTGCATGACATGGTGCATTTACACACATTCAGGCAATACACTCGTACACCAAAATAAGAACAATCAATTTTAAAAATTGAAAAAAAATAAGTCACAAGTCAAGAAAAAGTTGGTTGCAGCTGTCGGCTTTGCCACTTGGCTTTACACTGACATGGTGGGGAGTTTACATTAGGAGACAAAGCAACGTTCCACGTGCTCCCCACTACCTGTGACTCCTGAAGAGCCTCATCATGAAGATCAGAGGGGAGGGAATTTAGAGTCTCAATACACAGAGAACAGCAGTCATCTCCTACTGCACGAGCTACAGTGAAAACCAGCAGATCTTCCTGTCAGAAGCTGGGCACCATGGAGGTGGGGAATCTCAGGGGGCTCATGGAGGCCAGGTGGGAGAGTTGTAGAGTGCTTAACAAGGGAAAGGGGAAGGATGCTGAGGGAGGGCTGCAAGCTAAATCTATCAGGGGGCCTCCCCGTGTAGACCAGCTGGAAAGGTATCGATGCAAGGCAGGACAATGGGGTTGTCTGCGTCCCCAAGTCCACGTGGAGGAAATGTCCCCAATGCAGAGGTGGAGCCTGTGAGAGATTAGGTCCTGCCCTTATGAATGAATTAAGGTCAGCACTTTGGGGGTGGATTTGTTATTGAGAGATTGGGTTCATTATAAATGTGAGTCTCTCTTTTCTCCCTCCCTCTCTCTTTTTCTCTCTCCCTTCCACCTTCCTCCACAGGATGATACGACATGAAGGCCAGGTTCTGACCCCTTGATCTTAGACTTTTCACTCCAGAACTGTGAAAAATAAATGTCTGCTCTTTATAAATCACCCAGCCTGTGACACTCTGTTATAGTTTCCCACAGGTGGGAAAAGAGGCAGGGAGAAAGCAGACAGTGCTCAGATAATTTCTCATACCCAAATTGCACTGGCATCCTTATTCAGGAGATAGTTTAGCAGCAGATAAAAGGTTCACACATACCACAGTGCCGCCATAGTAAGTCCTTGAGACTTGTCACGTGTACTCAAATGTGACCCCCTCACTTCATAACAAAAGCACTGGAGTCTCAGAACAGTGGAATCTCAAGACAGTATATTTTCTGACTTTGCAAAGGTGAGTGTCTGCATAGAATGACAGGCATCTGAGCACAAAGAACAGTTTTTAAACCACAAGGCAAGCCCCTCCCTTTCCTCATTAGCTGAGTAACAAGGAGGGTGCTCTCTTACATGTCATCCTAAGGAGGGCGCACTCTTATGAGGAGGGTGAATTCTTACATGTCATCTGGAGGGTGCTCTCTTACATGTCATCAGGAGGGTGCTCTCTTACACAGCATTAGGAGGGTACACTCTTACATGTCATCTGGAGGATGCTCTCTTATGTAAGAACATGTCATCCAGAGGGTGCTCTCTTGCATGTCATTGGGAGGTTGCTCTCTTACATGTCATTGGGAGGGTGCACTCTTACATGTCATTGGGAGGGTGCACTCTTACATGTCATTGGGAGGGTGCACTCATACATGTCATTGGGAGGGTGCACTCTTACATGTCATTGTGAGGGTGCACTCTTACATGTCTTTGGGAGGTTACTCTCTTACATGTCATCGGGAGGTTGCTCTCTTACATGTCATTGGGAGGGTGCTCTCTTACATGTCATTGGGAGGGTGCTCTCTTACATGTCATCTGAAGGGTGCTCCCTTACATGTCATTGGGAGGGTGCACTTACATGTCATTGGGAGGTTGCTCTCTCACATGTCATTGGGAGGGTGCACTCTTACATGTCATTGGGAGGGTGCACTTTTACATGTCATCTGGAGTGTGCTCTCTTACATGTCATCGGGAGGGTGCACTCTTACATGTCATCTGGAGGGTGCTCTCTTACATGTCATTGGGAGGGTGCACTCTTACATGTCATTGGGAGGGTGCACTCTTACATGTCATCTGGAGTGTGCTCTCTTACATGTCATCGGGAGGGTGCACTCTTACATGTCATCTGGAGGGTTCTCTCTTACATGTCATTGGGAGGGTGCACTCGTACATGTCATTGGGAGGGTGCACTCTTACATGTCATCTGGAGTGTGCTCTCTTGCATGTCATCGGGAGGGTGCACTCTTACATGTCATTGGGAGGGTGCTCTCTTACGAGTCATTGGGAGGGTACACTCTTACATGTCATTGGGAGGGTGCACTCTTACATGTCATTGGGAGGGTGCACTCTTACATGTCTTTGGGAGGTTGCTCTCTTACATGTCATTGGGAGGGTGCTCTCTTACATGTCATCCAGAGGGTGCACTCTTACATGTCATCGGGAGGGTGCACTCTTACATGTCATTGGGAGGGTGCACTCTTACATGTCATTGGGAGGGTGCACTTTTACATGTCATTGGGAGGGTGCTCTCTTACATATCATCTGGAGGGTGCACTCTTACATGTCATTGGGAGGGTGCTCTCTTACATGTCATCCGGAGGGTGCACTCTTACATGTCATTAGGAGGGTGCTCTCTTACACGACATCGGGAAGGTACACTCTTACATGTCATCGGAGGATGCTATCTTACAAGTCATCAGGAGGGTGCTCTCTTACATGTCATCGGGAGGGTGCTCTCACACGGCATTGGGAGGGTGCTCTCTTACATGTCATTAGGAGGGTGCACTCTTACATGCCATTGGGAGGGTGCACTCTTACATGTAATCCAGAGGGTGCTCTCTTACATGTCATCAGGAGTGTACTGTCTTACATGTCATCAGGAGGGTGCACTCTTACACATCCTCAGGAGGGTGCACTCTTACATGTCCTCGGGAGGGTGCACTCTTACAGGTCCTCGGGAGGGTGCACTCTTACACATCCTCGGGAGGGTGCACCCTTCATGCCGTCCTGGTCTTTTCTTTCTCTCTGCCATGTATGTTTGTCTATCTCTTAACAAAGATCCTACATCACTTCGTGCAACACTTTGCATCCTGTTTATTTTAAAGCTTATCAGGCATGTGACCTTGTAGCTAAGCTTGGCTGGTAGCAACTTTTTGTTCTAAATTTCTAGTTTGCTCAGGTGCTAGCTAGAATGACAGTTTGATGGAAGGGAGCTACACTGCCGACAGGGGTCCAGTGTTTTCTGTTTATCTCTAATTGGACCTAAGGTAAGTCATGATGCTTTTGATTTTATTTCTGATATTAAGGAGAGGGACTGGCTACCAGAGCATACCATTCAAGTCGGTTAAAGCAGACTTTCAAGTCAGACATTGTGTTCAAGCTCTGTCACTGCCATTTGGAGATGCATAATATAGTAAAATTACTTTAATTCTCTACACTGTCATCGCATCTATCACACAGGATAAAACTGTCTCTGGGGCTGGAAAGAAGGCTCAGTGGTTGGGACCACTGACTGCTCTTGCAGAGGACCTGGCTTCGATTCCCAGCACTCATGTATCGGCTAAGACCCGTCTTGGGCTGGGTGTGATGGCACACACCTTTTAGAAAAAAAATCTGTCTCCATGGGTTAAATAACACAAATATGTAACAGCAAAAGCACTGTGCCTGAATGAACAAGCCCCACCAATGTCATGTGTGGATGATGTCTGGGGATGTGCTCTCCAGGTCCCAGGCCAGCCCCAGATGAAGGCCAAGACAAGGTCTCCCTGCCAGTGGACTCATTCTGGACATTTTTGTCTGGCTTTTTATAAACTTCCCTTTATTGATTGTTTAGCTATTTTTACTTTGATGAGATAGAGTCCAGTTATGTAGCCCCAACTGGCATGGAACTAGAGATCCTCCTGCCTCAGCCTCTTGAATGTTGTCTTTACAGGTGACACGCCATCTTGCTGGGATGTTTGTAAATGTTACTGGTTGCTCCCCCTGTGACTTGGATGATGGGTACCAAGCTGACCCTGTACCTTGACCTGAATGGACATGCCTCCCGCAGTTCTGAATTAATAAGGGACCACACAACGGAACCTAGAACAAGACACTGTTGCTTTGTAAATCCCAGGCTAGGGCAGTTTTCTCAGGGATCTTAAGTAAGCTCCACTCCACAAGAGAGGAGTTTGGGGGATGAACGAATGTCACCAGGCCGTGCTTCTTGTTCAGTGCAGTGTAAACCAGATGGCCAGAGCAATAGAGGAGAAACAGCAGAAGGGGGAGGTGGTGGGAGATATAGATATATATTATAATTTCGTTTATTATTATTTGTGCGTGTGTGTGTGCGTGTGCACGCGTGCGCGCACACGCACGCACACACACACACGCACTTGGCACAGGTCTCATGGCACACATGTGTAGGTCAGAGGACAACTTTATATCTAGGTCTCTTTTCCACCTTTCTGTAGGTTCTGGGAATTGAATTCAGGTCGCTAAGCTTGTGTGGCAAGTGCCTGCATCTGCAGAGCCATCCTACTACACCACCCTCTGTTTTCGAGACAGGGTCTCATATACCCCAGGTTGGCTTCAAATTTGCTGTGTAGCCATGAATGACCTTGAACTGATCCTCCTGTCTCCACCTCCCATGTGCTGGGATTACAGGTGTGATACCGGCATGGAACCCGGGGCTTTGTGCACATTCGGCAGGCACTCCGCCAGGGCAGCCACATCCTCAGTCCCCTGTGGTCCAGAGAAAGCCCAAGCTGAGTGTTGCCTCAGACTGCCCAGGGTCCTGGCCGAAGAGGGGAGTCTGCTGAGCCCCTCCATACTGTGTCCCCTTCAGTGTAGCTGAACTGAACACTGTCCAGGTGGGTGGTGCTGATGTCCTGCGGGTGCTCCTGGGGTGATCCTCTGCCCCCAAAGACAAAGTGCTGGGAGACCTTGGGGCTCCACATTGTCAACTGTGTTTCTAGGCCATATAGGAAGTGCTGGCCAGGGGTAGGGTGACCAGAAGACATATCCTGCTTGTCCTATTTAGGAGCTAGCTTGGTAGCAGGGATACAAGACAGCTGGCAGGAATATGGGGAGGATGGGATGGAGGAGGATGAGGAGGAGGAGGAGGAGAAGGAGGAGGAGGAGGAGGAGGAATGGGGAGGAGGAAGAGGAAGAAGAGAACTATGAAGACAGTCCTTTGACTCCTCCCAGGCCCAGGAGGGCCTACGGGTAACTGTGAGGTGTGAGACTAGCCTTCTCAGGCCCTCATGTCCATCCCTCCACCCCCAGGAATGCAGTGGCCACCTCTGCTTCGGGATCCAGCTTCTCTGCACATGCACACAGAGGCTTTTTCCTCTGCCCCTGTCCCCCAGTGGTCACCCAGAGCCTGGGAGCACTGGTTTTTCCATTTGCACAGGACACACCTGCAAAACCAATAAATACTGGACTGAGAAGGGGCAAAGTTCCCCAGGCTCACCTGGCTTTCCAACTGCTTTCCTCAGTGGCTCTGTAGCTGCTGACAAGCACTGATTCAGGGCCTGGGTCCTAGCAGGGCAGAGCAGAGGTTCGGTGACCACTTGGCCCCCTCAGGGCTCTGTCCAACGGGCACAGGGAATGGCTAGGTGATAAGACTGAAAGTCCTTTGCAGACAGAAGAAAGCTCTAAAAAAACATAGAACAAAGCACAAAGCTACAGTCCTAACTGGACAGGAGCTGGGGGAAGCTCCCAGTTTCTTAGGAATTGTCTCCTTCAAGCTCTTCCTTACCCTAGTCCTGGCTGTATGGTCATCATGGCTCGGAGGGAGGATGTGGACTCACCAGCATTGCAAAATTAATAGAACAATTAGAGTAATATGTTTCTGGATATGTGGCAGTGTTGACTTGTTTGCTTATTTATTTTGTGAGAGATTCTTGGTCCTGCATCCTTAGCCTCCTGCGTGCTGGCAGTGACTACAGACACACTGCCCAAACTGCATTTATCTCAGAAATTCAAAGGTCTGTTTATCATTGTCAAACTAACACAAAAGTTAGAAACAATCTCAGCAAATGTCATCTAGTAAATACTGTGTTTACGGTTTTAACCAGTTGAATAATAAAAAAGAAAGATAGGAAAGAAGGAAGAAAAAAGAGAAAGGGAATGAGGAAGGAAGGGGGAGAGAGAGGGGAGAAGGGAGAAGGGAGAGAAAGAAAGAAGGAAACAGAGGTGGGGAGGGAGGAAGGGAAGAGAAGCGACCTCCTTAGTCTTAACTGTCATCTGAGAAGGGAGTCTCACTTACAGGATTGCCCAGACCAGCTTGCCGGCGTATGTCTGTGGGGTTCATCTTGATTGTTAATTAATGGAGGAGCACCAAGCCCACTGTGGGCGGATCCATTCCTTGGGCAGTTGGTTCTGGGTTACACAAAATGCTAGCTAAGCACAAGCCTGTGAGTGCGTCTCTGTGGCCTCTGCTTCAAGTTTCCGCTTGAGTTCCTGCCCTGACTTCCCTCAGTGATGGATTGTGGCCTAGAAGTGTCAGCCAAATCAACCCTCTCATCCCCTGAGTTGCTTTGGGTCAGAGTTTTTAGTCCCAGCAACAGAAAGGAAATTGATACTGTGAAGCAGAGTGCGACCGTGGTAGACCATGGCGTTTATGCATTGGGCTGTTTCTGAGCAAGGAATGTGGAAGCATTTGGAACTTTGGGCTGGAAAAGCCAATGAGTGTTGTGGACAGAGATTCACAGGCCATGCTTACGGAAGCTCAGAAGAGAAGGCTCCTGAGAGAAAGGCAGACTGGGGGCCTGCTGTTGAGGTTTCAGAGGGACAGAGGTTTTCTCCTGGTGTTCCCACCACCTCTGAGTACTGCCACCAGCTGGAAACCAAGCCCTCGAGGAGACTCTGAGGGGACAGTCCAGATGCTATGCAATGAGCACTATCCGAGGAGTGTGGGAAGATCATGTGTTTCTGGCCAGAATGGTTGGGCTTATGGATGGATTCAGGTCGTCATTACAATTAGGGCAGAAGAACAGGACTAGCGGCCACAGTCCTGTTCAGCCATGAGCTGGGGACTGCTGGGGATTTCTAGACTGCCCTACTCAGCACCACTCCTCTTCCCCATCCTTCACACCAAGGGGTTCCCTTAGCCCTCATGAGTGTTTCTCAGCAGAGGTCTACCTGGAGGGAGGCATCTTGCATCCCGGGTATGTCCCAGCCACACCCTGGGCCACTTAGGTCTGAATCCCAGGGATACAACCCAAGTCTAACGAGGCCTCCAAGTGATTCCCAGAAGGAGACCATTCCATCCTAGAGCGAGCCAGCCACCTCTGAGCAAGGTTCGGTTTGGGTTCTCTCAACATGTAGATTATTAAGAACAAAATATTGTTTGCTGTCAAGTGGGCCCCAGTCCAGAGCCCCAAAGTGTCTTTTGTCCTGCTCTTCGTGGAGAGGGGACCCTCTCCCAGGTCATTCTGCCACAGTGGAGACTCTTGGCATGTCTCTAAGTCCTGGCCAGAAGAGGAGGGCAGAAGGAACCTCACTTTTGTTCTTTGGCTTGTTTGTTTAGAGACAGGGTCTTGTTTTGTAGCACAGGCTGGCCTCATTCTTACTTGAAAAACAGGCATAGTCATCTTGATTTTTGTTTTGTGTAAACAATAGGCCACTTAGCTGTCACCTATGAACTAAATCCCATTACTAAAGATGACGGTGTTTTGTATGCACTGACCAAAATACAATGTCTTGCTAATTCCCTGAATATTTCAAAGCTGCCAGCGGCCGAGAGAACCTCCTGCTCCACCTGTGTCCGTGCAGCCACCATGTACATACTCAACACGCTAACTAGCAAGGGCATTTTCTTTTTTTGGTCTTTTTGAGACAGGTCTCCCTTTAGTGTTAGCTGGCCTGGAGCTAGCTATGTAGACCAGGCTGGCCTTGAACTCACAGAGATCCACCTGCCTCTGTCTCCTGAGTGCTGGGATTAAAGGTGTGTGCCACCACACCTGGCCTTAGCCACCATGTGGGTGCTGGGAACTGAACCCGGGTCCTCTGCAAGAGCAGTCATTGCTCTTAACCGCTGAGCCATCTCTCCAGCCCCATGGCATTTTCATAAGAGAAAAATCCATTAAAAAAACTAATGATGCAGAATAAATGGTCAAAGCTTTACTTAAAAGTTTAGGGGTTGGGCTGGAGAGATGGCCTAGCGGTTAAGAGTGCCGACCGCTCTTACAGAGGACCCGGGTTCAATCCCCAGCACCCACATGGTGGCCGAGAACCGTCTGAAACTCCAATTCCAGGAGAACTCCAGTTCCAGGGGAATCCGACACCCTCTTCTTACCTCTGCTACATTGCACGACACGGGTGCACAAACCTGCGTGCAGACAGTACATTCATACACATACAAAAATAAATACAATTAATAAAAAAAATTTTTTTAAGTTTAGGGGTTGGCAAGATGGCTTGGTTGGCAAAGCACTTGCCTCACAAATGTGAAGATCTAAGTTCAGATTCTCAGCTCCTACATAAACCAGCCAAAGGACAGAAGGTTCCTAGGGCCCCCGGCCAGCCATCTAACCAATCAGTGAGCTCCAGGTTCAATGAGAGATCCTGTGTCCAAAAACTAAGGTGGAGAGCAATTGAGACAGATGTGTGATATCAATCCCGGGCCCTACATATATTGCACATATGTGCATGCATGCTCACACACACAATAGTCACATGACATATCCCACATATGAACCCCACATTGCTATATTGCCTTCCTTCCACGCCCCATTTGATGAAACCATTTCACTAAATTTAGTGCTTACTGCCCTCTGGTTTCCTTGTCATTGAGACAGCATTTTGAGTTGCTCCTACCCCAGGCAGACGCTGTCTTAGGAGATACCCCGGCTGTGCAAATGCTCCTGCGGTCACAACACTGCTTCTTCTTGTTCTTTATGTCATGCACACAGCCGGCTGCTCTTCCCTGGTCTTTGCAAGGCTGACTTTTCATACCCACAGCCTCTGAAAGTGAAGCCGCACCCTCTAGAATAATTCCATCTGAGTTAAGCATCTCTCCTGCTTTGCCTTTCTGTTAGTGATTCAGACAGGGGGCTGGGTGGACATCTCTGCCTAGCCTGGCTGAGGTCATTTCAGGGTACTGTGCTGCTGCAAAATGACACTTGCTTTTTGTGAAGGAAAAAAGAAGGCCAAAACCAATTTGTTTTAGTTTGCTTCTGTTGTTCTTATAAAACACTATGGCCAAAACCAACTTGGGGAGGAAAAGTTTTATTTCAGCTTACAGGTTGTGCTGGATGGCTTCAATTGTCAGCCTGACACACCAGGGAAGAGGGAGCTTCAATTGGGGAATCGCCTCTATCGATTGGCCTGTGCGTGTGTACTTGAGGCATGTTCGTGATTGTTTCATGATGTGGGAAGGCCCAGCCCCCTGTGGGTGGTGTCACCCCTGAGCAGGTAGTCCTAGGTTGTGTAAGAAGCAGTCCAAGCTCAGGCCGGGGAAGCAAGCTGGTAAGCAGTACTCCTCAGTGGTCTGCGCTTCACTTCCTGCCTCCAGGTTCTTCTTAAAAAAAAAAAAAAAAAAAGGACCTGTGATTTGGGTGTGTCAGCCAAATAAGCCCTTTTCTTCCAAGTTTCTTTTGGTCAGAGCATTTTCTCTCACAGCAATAGAGAAGCAAAGTAGAATAGACGTTAGTATCAGGATCCTGGGGTATTGAGATAGACCTGACCACGTTGTTTTATGGAGGGCTGTGGAAGCATTTGGAACTTTGAGCTGGAGACTGTTGTGTGCTCAGAGCTGAGTGGCGCTACTATGGGAACTTGGAAAACAGGAATGTTGGGAGGTGTAGAAAATGGAGGCCTGCCTTGTGAAATTGCAGAGGGAAACAAAGACTCTCTCCTGGCCTTTCATGTGATATTTTGAATTGAGAATCTGTGGTTTCTGGTCATCTGGGGCTGACGAATCAGCTGTGATTACCAAGAGAGCAGAACTACTGATATGAAACCTTTGCTTTATTGGGACAACAAATGCTGATTGGCTGGGGCCAAAAGATCAGCTGTGATTAGAAGAGACCAACAACTTTGAGCTGAAGTCTTTGGAGAAGTATTTCTCAGGGTCATCACGCAGAAGCTGTGTTCCAGAGGGTCCTCAAGCTGGAAGCCTGACTTGGTACTATGTCAGAGTCTCCTAAGTAGTACTGTTTATGTGGGCCGTAAGCTTCGGAATTGAAGGGGACATGGAAAGAATCTGAGGTTTAGCACCATGAGAGGCCAGAGAGGCCACTGGTGAAGGTGCAGCCTCAGTTTCAGTGAAGACCTCAAGATATCAGAGATGCCAGGACCTTGGGATGACCACCAAAGACAGCAGCAGGTGTGGAGTGGAGCCGGTCTGGCCATATGAGATAAACTGTGCACAGAAGGCAGAGTCGGAGATGTGGAGCTGTGCAGGCCCCTTGGGACCCAGAAGATCACAAGTGGATGAATCTCTGCTGCCAGCTGCCTGGCTGCAGTGTTGCCCAGTTGTCCCCGGTTCTTCCCTTTTGAAATGAGATTGCACGGAACTTGCTTTGGCTTTTACAGGAGCCCACAGTTAAGAGGCTTTTAAAAGAGATTTTGAACTTTGAATTTAAAAAGACTATTGGACTTTAAAAGTTGGGCTATGTTTTATATTAGGATATTTATATTAACATGAGATTTTAGGGACAGGAAATGGAGAAGTCATGGCTTACTAGTGATGTGCTTGTGTGTCAGGTTGACAAGGGGTCACTGTCCTGGATAGCTTCAGTCATCAACCTAACACACCTGGGAAGAGGGAGCCACAATCAGAGAGTCTCATCCATGGCTGGCCTATGGGCGTGTGTGTGAGGCATGTCCTTGATTGTTGCGTGATATGGGGGGGGGGGCCCAGCCCACTGCGAGCGGTGCTACCCATGAGCAGGTGGCCCTAGGTTGTATAAGAAAGCAGGCAGAGCACGGGCCTGGGAATCAAACCTGTGTAGTAAGCAGTGTTCTTCCATGGTCCCTGCCTCCAAGTTCCTGCCTTGAGTTCTGTCCTGGCTTCTCTTAATGATGGACAGTAACCTGTAAGCCAAATAAAACTTTTCCTCCTCAAGTTGATTTGGTGCCATGAGAAACCAAACTAGAACACAAGTTATAGTCCATCGTCAGGGGAAGGCAGGGCAGGAGCTCAAGCAGAAACCAGGAGGTAGGAACAGAATTGAAACAACTAGATCTCCCAGGGCCCTTTCCAGCAAGATTTCTCAAACAAGCCTGCCTAGTTGTAGCACTGCCCACAGTGGGCTTTTGGACCCCTCCTGCATCAGTCAGCAATCAAGAAAATCCCTCACTGAGCTGGATGTGTTGTGCATGCCATCAATCCCAGGACTTGGGAGGCAGAGGCAGGAGGATCTCTGAGAGAACAAGGCCAGACTGGTCTACATGGTAAGTTCTCCAGGTCAGCTGGGGCTACAGGGAGACGCTGTCTCTGAAAGACACCAAAAAAGTCTCATAGACATGCCCACAGGCCAGTCAGATGGAGAAAATTCCTCTATTGAGGTTCCCTCTTCTGAGGTAGGTCAAATTGACAATCAAGATATAATGATAAGGTGTTTTAACAAAACATTAATTTAAAAGTAAGAGTGAGAACCCATCAAGCATGAGAAACCTTGCAAGAACCTATGGAAGAGGAACCCACTCCTCTGAGGTGGGTGGCTTCTTGAGGGACACGTCCAGTGACCGGAACCCTGAGCTTCTGATTTCCAGCATCATCAGTGCTGTCTGAGCTGGCCATGGTCTCCGTGGTCCCAACCTCTTTATGCTTATCAGTTATACCAACCTTCATCTCATACCGGCCGCTGTGGATTGCATTGGATTGTTCCATTAATTCAAGTGACAACCATAGGATTTTCTAAACCTGAGGCCTCATACTTTGGGACTCTGTGTCCCCACATCTTTCCAGATAGATGTGTGATGTGAGACCTAACCCATAGGTGTGGTTTGAATGTAAAATGTCCCCACAGTTCACGTGTTTGAACATTGAGTCACCACCTGATGGTGCTGCTTAGGAACATATAGAATCTTTATGAGGTGAAGCCTCATTGGATGAAGAGGGTTACTGGGGGTGGGTCTGGAGGTTTTACAACCCAGCCCTACTTCCTGTGCAGCCTCTGCTTTTCCTGATTAGAGATGCAAGATGACCTCATGCTCCCTCCACTACCATGGCTTCCCTGGTCTGCAGACCATCTCCCCTCAAACTGTGAACCAAAACTGAGCCCTTCCTCCCTTAAGCGGTTAGTATTTGGGCACAGGGCTCAGTGGGGTTTAGACAGTGCTGCTCATGCCTCTGCCCAGATCAGATATTTGCAAAACTGTCAGAAGTCAGAGAATAATTGAGAATCACTGGAGGAGTTGTGACTTCACATTGTGTTGTTTTATTGCTTCACTGATGACCGGGACCTTCCCTGGGTGAGCAGTGTCTCCTTCTGTGATCTTGCTGTTGTTGGCCCAGATCTTTTCCTGCTGCAGAATGGAAGGGCTCGCTGCTGGTCCAGCTCTGGGTCCCTGCCTCAAAGTTCATTATGATCAAAACAGTTGTTGACTGAAATGATCTCTAGGTCTTGCCTACAGAAGCTCAGGAGATAAATGCATGTGGACACACGTGTGTAAACACATAATTGTTAATCCTCATGAGTTCACATGCTCACATTCCACTCACATGGATTTGTATCAAACCTGAAGATACAATTGCACCTGTGCACGCGCGCACACTCACACACACACCCGCACACACACATTCCCTACAGGCACCCCTGTCATCTTGTGTTTTCCTTTCAACAGTTCTGTTCTCTAAGTTGGGATTTGCGCAGGAGACTGAATAGCTTTCAAGTCTGTTGATGGCTGAAGAGGAAGCAGAGAGAAGGAAAGAGGAAGAAAGAAGGAAAGGAGGTGAAGAGTCATTGTACAAACATTATGTAAACTCCATCATGCAAACATCCTTTTATGGTTGTACAGAATGTTCTAGAAAATGACTCATATAACTCCTCCTGCAGAACAACGTTGAAAAGGTAACTCTTGAAATAAAAGCTACCTCCAAGTTTAGGTTCACGGAAGGGGAGAGGGAGGTGCTCAGCATATTGGAGTTTGCACATGAACCCTCAGGAGTGATCTCAAGGTGGACAGTGGTCCTCTGGAGTGTTGTTATGTGAATCATGAGCCAGCAGGGTGGGAGAGGACAGTCATGAGATGTGCTCACGTGGCCAACTGCCTCCCCAGTTGGTAGTGATGTCCTCACAGGAGAGCAGGTCATGTTCTGGGATCAGGGAGCACAGAGGGCTGGGGCAGGCAACACAGACACAGGGAAGCAGGCAGTATGTCCTCAACGTACCAGGGGAGGGGGCACCCGGGTATGTCAGAGCCTGCTGGCCGCTCTGCCCAAGAAGGCAAGTGTAAGTACAAAAAGCTGGGTTGCGGGTCTGGAGAGATGGCTCAGCGGTTAAGAGCACTGACTGCTCTTGCAGAGGACCCGGGTTTGATTCCCAGCACCCAGCAAGCAGCGTTCCTCCATGGCCTCTGCTTTAGTTCTGCCTTGAGTTCCTGTCGTGGCTTCCCTCAGTGATGGACTGCAACCTGTAAGTCAGATTAAACCCTTTCCTCCCTAACCTGCATTTGATCATAGTGTTTATCACAGCAAAAAAAAAAAAAAAGCAAAGGATAACACCCTCAAACTATAAGTATTGAGACAACCCCATAAACAACATAAACCCTAAAACTGGAACAGTTAAAGAGAGAATTAATGAAATAGAAAATTTTACAAAGGAAGTCATGCTAAGGAAAGAGAAATGGAAAATATGAAAGAAACTTGAATCGTATAGAGAGTGTAGACAGCAGGCAAGAACTAGATCTGGAGGTGGAGCGTGGAGGGGTTTGTGGCATAAGTGTCCACAGCACAATGTCCATCAGCTTTCAAGGAGGGTGAGATTTTAACAGTGGAAAGGTAGCAACACTGGGGAACCTGTAAAGATGAACAGAAATCATACACAGTTTCATTACAGTGGTAATGCAAGAGTGTCCAGGATCAAGAGAAAAACCTAAAATACCCCCAAAAGATGGACCCCACACTCAGCAGTGGAGGGTGAATAGGTGGCATCCAAACAGGAAGAACGGGAGGCAGAGAGAGAGGACGAGGAGTGCAAATGCTCAAAAGCCAAATGACGAGGACTGATGGCAGAAAGTACTTCAGATGGGGCTAGAGACAGCTCAGGAGTTAAGAGCACTGCTGCTCCTGCAGAAGATCCGGGTTCCAGTCCCAGCACCCATGTGTGGTAGTCAACATCCTTCTGTAATTCCAGTTCCAGGGGATCTGGTGCTCTGGTCTGTCCTCATGGGCACACACAACACAAGTTCACTTACACATATAATATGCACATGCACATAAAATAAAAATAATAAAATATTTTTAAAATGCTTCAGACCCAAGAAGACTGAGGTACTGATGGCAGATCTGCATTTGTTTATTTGTTTGTTTGTTTGTTTGTTTGTTTTCTTTGAGACAATCTCACTCGATAGATAGCCTAGTGGAACCTGTGATCCCCTTGCCTTAGCCTTCTGAGTATCAGAGTCACCCAATCCCCACATTTAATGGAAGAAACATAAAAGCAGTTATTACCAAACTTGATCAGCCATGAAGCCACCAGGAAACATTAAACTTTCCAACGTCTGGGCCTCACCCAGACCAGGCACCTGTTCTTTTCAATCTCTGGGATTCCAATGTTCAGCCAGGACTAAAATCACTGTTCCATTTAACTACCCCAGCCGAGAAGAGCTAGAACCAGAAGTGGTTACCAAGAGCAACCAAATAATAAGCATCATCCACTCAAGTAATGAACTGTTATTTGTGAGATGGGAGGGGGTGGGGTGGGGCTGAGGGGTCCTCTTGCATGAAGAATGCACTGCTTGGAATGACAGTTTGAGAACAGTATGAATTTTACCCAGTTTGTACTGTAGATGTGACATTTTCTCATTTATTCAAGTATTTTACACATGAGGCCTGATTCTACTCCAACCAGTGGACCTGTGACCTTGGCTTTGCTGGATACTGGAAACTCCTGGAGAGGTTGGTTGTTTGTTTGTTTTTCTTTTTCGAGTGTGTGTATATGGGTACACACACGTGTGGAGGCTCAGGTTGACACCCAGTGTCTTCCTCAATCTCACTCCACCCTACTGGTCTCCTGCTGAACCTATAGCTTGCTCACCTTTTCAGCAAGTCTAGCCAGCCAGCTTACCCCCAGGATCCCATCTCACCATCTCTGTGGTGGGATCACAGGTGACTGTAATCATCCATCCAGCTTTTAGGTGTTCTGCAGACTTGAACTCGGGTCTTCATGCTTGCAAGCTGTACAGCCAGCCCCTCCTTGGGTTTTTAAGCTATTTGTCGTTCCTTTGAGTCACTCATGGAGGCTGAGCTGCTGGCGGTGAGGCTCAGGCCTTAGTTACAGAACTTTTTTTTTTTTTTTTTTTTAGTATTTTCGAGACAGGGTCTCCCTGTAGCCCCAGCTGTCCTGGAACTCACTCTGTAGACCAGGCTGGCCTTGAACTCACAAAGATCCGCCTGCCTCTGCCTCCCAAGTGCTAGGAAGAACTTTTTAAAAGTCTCCACAGCTGCTAAGCCTGGGAAGCAACTCAGATGCAGAGAGGGACCTGAGTGGAGAGGATAGGATCTGGGAGCAGTTCTGGAAACACTGGCTTGTCCAGGACCCTCCAAGGTATGAATATGGAGCTCTTTACCATACTTAGCCAAAGGTTTCATGCTATAGCCAAACTACCATTCTTGGAATAAACTGGACCATCTAGAGGACTTGCTGGTTACTTAGAGACATGCTTATCTGTGCTCTTTGGCTTGTTCCTGCTGTTCATGTCCAGATCTGACAGCTCATTGGAGGATGTTGGTATCTGGGATCTTATCTTAGCTTTAACCTGGGGGACTTTGAATGCATCAGTTCCTGCTATCATGGAGTTACTTCCTTAAAGGCTTGGTGGGAAATCCCAGTGCACCCCATACCACATGTGGGCTGGTTATAAAATGGTTTCATAGTCTGCCCTGGGACCTGCACTGGTGTTATCAGAGATAAGGTGATTGCTCAGAGCTTCTTTGGAGCCCAGTAACCTTGATCCACTTCCATAACATTTATAGGGGTCCTGCACCCAGACCTGGACAACCCAGGGTGAGCAGCACACACCCTGGCCAAAGCTGGCACTGGGAACAGTTCTTCTTAAGATAAGATTTGTGAATGTCAAGGTGGAAGGATCCAACATTCTAACCAGGAGGCTGCTACACTGAGAGTCATGGCTCAGCTCGTAGTTCCAAGGCCCAGCCCCCAAGACTGCAGTGGATCTGAGACCGTCCAAACTGGGCATAGTGGTTGGAGGCAAGGCCAGGAGCCTGCATTAAAAAGGCCAGCCACATGGGGCTGAGGAGAGGCCTCACAGGTTTAGAGCACTTGCTGCTTTTGCAGAAGACTAGGGTTCAGTTCCCAGCATCCACATGGCAGCTAACAAACATCTGTAACTACAGTTCCAGGGGCTGCAATACCCTCTTCTGGCTTCCAAGGGCATTACACATATAGAGTGTGCACATAAATGCAGGCAGGACGGTTTTTTAAGTCCACATGATGTTGAGGGAATAGCTCAGTTGGTAAAGTGCTTGCCTAGCAAGCACTCAGACCCAAGTTTAATCCCCAGAGCACATATAAAGAATGTGGGTATAGCATACACACCGATGATCCCAGGGGATATGGGGACAGAAAGATCCCTGGTGCTCACTGGCTAGCCAGCTTAGCATAATCCCTGAGCTCCAGGCCAGTGAGAGACCTTGCTACTACAGCAAGCCCTCATCTACCACAGCAAGGTGGATGGCGTCTGGAGAACATCTGACATAGCTGACTTCTGCCCTCCACAGGGACATGCCTACACATGCCTGTGCACCTACACACACAAACATGCAAGGACATGCTAAAAAACAACTGAAACTCTGCTCAGGTGGTGGGCTCGCCTTATGAGAAACCTGTACATGAGGACATTTCTCTCTCTCTCTCTCTCTCTCTCTCTCTCTCTCTCTCTCTCTCTCTCTCTCTGAGGCAGGGTCTCCTGTAGCCCACACTGGCCTTTGAACTCATTATGTAGCTCAGGGTACCCCTAAAGTTCCAATCCTGAGTGTTGGGATTGCTCATGTGCCCCACCACGCCTGGCTGCTTTCTCTTTCACCTTCCTTGCAGCCTTCCTAGGTTAGAGCTTTGTAGGACTGATCTAATCCTTTGGAGATTAAAAGCAGAGCCCAGGACAGAGGGACCCAGGAGAGACTCAGCCACAGCAGGCGGCAGTGCCACACCTCCAAAATAACTGCAGGCAGAGGAGACCTGGGGCTGCAGTGCAGGGCACCACTGTGATGGCTGCCTCACCTTGTCTCCCAGGATGCAGCCTTGGAGCCCTGCTAGGCCAACACCACAGCATGGTCCTGTGCTACAGCAGAGCCCACAGCCGCCATGGGCAGGAGGCTCCCAACGTCCGGCAGCGGGACAGCCAATCTGTCAGGCATTGTCCAGGATGTGATGCTGGCAGAGACTGATTCACCTTAAAAAACACAATGTTGGGGCTGGAGAGATGGCCTAGCAGTTAAGAGCGCTGACTGCTCTTGCAGAGGACTCGGGTTCAATCCCCAGTACCCACATGGCAGCTGAGAACTGTCTTTAACTCCAGGTCCAGGGGAATCTGACACCGTCTTCTGACCTCCGCAGCATTGCACAACATGGGTGCACAAACCTACATGCAGACAGTACATTCATACACATACAAAAAAAAAGCACAATGTTTTTCAATACAAAAAAAATCAATGAATCCAAAAGTTGGCTCTTTGAGAGAATAAACAAGATAGATAGACCTCTAGCCTAGTTAACCAAAAGAAAGAAAGAGCAACTCCAAATCAATAGAATCCGTGATGAAAGGGGAAATATCACAACAGACAATGAAAAGATCCAGACAATCATATGGGAATACTTCAAAAACCTATACTCTACTAAGTTTGAAAACCTAGGAGAAATGTATGAATATCTGAAATCCTAGGAATCACCAAAGCTCAACCAAGAAGAGATCGACAGCTTAAACAGACCCATAATATATGAAGAAATTGAAGATGTAATAAGAAACCTCCCAATTAAAAAAGCCCAGGCCCAGATGATTTCACACCAGAATTCTATAAAACATTTCAAAAAGACTTACAACCATTATTATTCAAATTGTTCAGAAGGATACAAACAGAGGGAATTCTCCCAAATTCTTTCTATGAAGCCAGCATCACTCCAGGCAAAGATAAAACCAAAAGGAAAGCTATACATCCATCTCATTAATGAACACAGATGTAAAAATTCTCAACAAAATTCTTGCAAACCTCATACAGACCCACATCAAGATCATCTATCATGACCAAATTGGATTCATACCAGGGATGCAGGGATAGTTCAACATATGAAAATCAATAAGCCGGGCGTGGTGGTGCACGCCTTTAATCCTAGCACTTGGGAGGCAGAGGCAGGCGGATCTCTGTGAGTTCAAGGCCAGCCTGGTCTACAGAGTGAATTCCAGGACAGCTGGGACTACAGGGACACCCTGTCTCGAAAAAACAAAACAAAACAAAACAAAACAAAAAAACAGAAAAAAAAGAAAATCAATAAATATCATAAAACATATAAATGGACAGAAAGACAAAACCACATGATTGTCTCAATTGACATAGAAAAAAAAACCTTTGACAAAATCCAGCATCCCTTCATGCTTAAAGTCCTAGAGGGAATTGGATTGGAGGGATCATTCATCAATGTAATCAAAGCCATATACAGGAAACCCACAGCCAACATCATCCTAAATGGAGAAATGACAGAAACATTCCCTTTAAAGGTAGGAACTCGGCAAGGCTGCCGCCTGTCACCACTTCTCTTCAATATAGTGCTTGAAACACTTCCTAGGGCAATAAGGCAAGAAAAGGAATTAAAGGAGTACTAATTGGAAGAGAGGAAGTCAAGCTATCACTTTTTGCTGATAATATGATTGTTTACTTAAGGGATGCTAAAAACACCACCAGAAAACTCCTAGAAACAAGAGCTTCAGTAAAGTGGCAGGATACAAAATTAACCTAGAAAAATCAGTAGCCTTTCTTTTCTTTACACCAACTACAAGCAACTGAAGAAGGAATACAAGGAGACCTTCCTACTCACAATAGCCTCACAAACAATAAAATACCTAGGAACAAACCTAACCAAAGACATCAAAGATCTCTACAAAAAAAATTTTTAAACTCCTGTGGTGGTTTGCATGAGTGTCCCCCATAGACTTTAAGTATTCAGACATTTGTCTCCAGTTGGTGGCACTGTTTTTGGAGGTCTTAGAAGGTGTGGCCATGCTGGGGGAAATGTGTCACTGGGGGCAGGCTTAGTGAGTTTTAACAAGCCTCGTGGTCTACAGTTGCCCTCTCTGTTTCCTGTGTTCTTTGCAATGTGACCCTCGGTTTGCCACTCCAGATCCAGCCGCCACGCCTCCCGCCACAATGGACTCTAATTCCCGGGAACCACCAATCGAAAGCTCAAATAAACTCTTCCTTTTATAAATTCCTTGGTCATGGTGCTTTATCACAGCAACAGAAAACTGACTAATACAGTTATTGGTACCAGAGAGTGGGCTGTTGGCTGTGAAGAACCTGACCATGTGTATGTTTGGAGAAGTGTGGAAGACTTTGGAACTTTGGGCTAGAAAGGCTGTTGACTATTGTAAGCAGAGCTTAAAGGGCCATTCTAGTGGAGGCCTGGAAGAAAGTATGGCTGCAAAAGATGTGGTTCCAGGGGAAAATAAAGACTTAGGCAGCAACGGGGATATTTTGATAAAGAGTCTGGCAGCAGTTTGCCCACAGCCCAGATGCTTGCCTGATACTAAGTTGAAAAGCAGTGGACTGATGTGTTTGGCAGAGGATATTTCAAGACAGCCTAATGTAGAAATGGTGGTGTGGCTTTTAATGGTGAATATTAACAGATCTACAGTGAAAAAGAAGCAGATGGGGCAGAAAGAAATGCAGAATGTACAGTTTGGATCTGAAACTGCACTAGGAAGATTAAAGGTGGGGCAAGGCATGGTGAAGGAGAGGCTCCCTTTTAATAAGAGAGTAAAGCAATAAGGAGAGGCTGAGATTTACAAGTAAACAAAAGAATCAGTACCTTCAGGGCAAGACCACACCCAGCTAATCCTCCAGCAAGTCCACAGGCAAAAAAATGCAATGTGTTAAAGTAGGGAGATAGTCCATCCAAACTTGTAGCCAGATCAGCAATTTCAATTCACGTGGTGCTTGGCTTTGAGAGGATGAAGTTTTGCAAGAGTGAAGGGGTCATCAGTTCTTCCTCCACGGTTTCAGAGAGCCAAAGAGGCCAGGCAGAGTACAGCAGGGGCGCCCTGAATAAAGAAGCCCTAATAAGGCCATTGCTATGAAGCTGTAGTGTGAAAGCCTGTTTTGCAGCGGAGACCCCAAGAGAATTGAGATGCCAGAGCTGTAGGATATTTTGCCAAGGAGAGCTGCATATGGGGGTGGTACCAGCCAAGTAAGAGATGTGTGTTGCAAGCAAAAGCTGGAAGAGCGGAGCGTGTAAGCCTTTAGGAAGTCAAGTCCCAGAGTGTGGCATTGGAGACTCTGGACTTTGCATTTGCTCTGCTGGTTTTCATCTTGTTTTGGTCCAGTATTTTCACTATGCCTCTATTCCTCCCTTTTTGGAATGGGAATGTGTATTCGGTTCCACTGTACATTGGAGTATGTAATTTGCCTTTGTTTTACAGGAGCTTACAGTTAAGAGATTGTTGCCTGAGTCTCAGAGGAGACTTTGGACTGGGGCTTTTGAATGGCATTGAGACTGGTAAAGGACTGTGGGGACTTTTATTGATACGATTTTTTTTTTTCATTTATTTTATATTTTCAGGAACCTCTGAGGGCCAGGGGTGGAATGTGTGGTGGTTTGCATGAGTGTGCCCCCATAGGCTGTAAGTATTCCAGACATTTGTCTCCAGGTGTGGCACTGTTTTTGGAGGTCTTAGAAGGTGTGGCCATGCTGGGGGAAGTGGTGTTCACTGGGGGAGGCTTAGTGAGTTTTTAACAAGCCTCGTGGTGCTACAGTTGCCCTCTCTGTAGCCTGTGCTCTTTGCGAGATGTAGACCCTCGGTTTGCTGCTCCGATCAAGCCGCCATGCCTCCCGCCACACATTGGACTCTAATTTCCTGGGAACCGCCAATCGTCAGCTCAAATTAAACTCTTTCTTTTATAAATTTCCTTGGTGTCATGGTGCTTTATCACAGCAACGAAAAAGTGACTAATACAACCCCTGAACAAGAAATTGAAGAAGACTGACAAAGATGGAAAAACCTCTCATAGCCATGGATTGGGAAATATTAATATAGTAAAAATGTCCATTCTCCCCAAACTCTTGTACAAATTTAATGCAATTCCCAATCAAATCCCAAAAGTTTCTTCACAGGCTTTGTGGAAAAAAGTCTTTAATTTAAGTTTGGAAAAACAAAAGACCCGGAATATAGCTAAAGCAACCCTAAGCAAAAGGAGCAATACAGGGGGGATCTCATACCAGACTTCAAACTATACTACAGGTGCTATAGTCATAAAAACAGCCTGGTAATGGCACAAAAACAGACCTGTTGACCAATGTAACAAAACTGAAAGTCCAACTTGAGCACATACACTTCATCCCATTTGATAAAGAGGGCCAAAAAGACACAATGGAGAAGAGACACATCTTCAATCAAGTGGTGTGGGAAAACTGGATCACCACTTGTGAAGAATGAAATTAAACCCCTACCTCTTGCCTGCCCTGTAAAAAGTCAACTTCCAGATGGATCAAAGACCTCAATGAAAACCCAAAACTCTGAAGGTGACAGAAGAAAAGTTGGCAGCAGACTACAAGACAGGCATAGGAAAAGACTTCCTAAATCAAACAGCAGCTGGCAAAGAAATAAGGTCGACACTTGACAAAGGGACCTCATTAAACTCAAAGCTCTGGACATCAAAAGAAACAATCAAGGAATTGAAGAGAAATCCCACAAGTGGGAGGAAACCTTCACCACAGATACATCTGACAAGCATTGATTCCAGAAATATATAAACTACTCAAAAACAAAGGAAAAGAAACAAATGACCCACTCAAAAGAGGGAGCAAAGAGATGAACAAAGACTTTCACAAGTGAGAAATTAGAGATGTCTGAGAACATACTTAAAAAAATGTTCAACATTGCTAGATAATTAAGAAATGCAAATTAAAACCACTTTAAGATATCACTCATCTTCTCCATAAGAAAGACTGGCAGGATCAAGAAAACAAATGATACCAAGTACTGGAGAGGTTGTGGGGAAAGGAGAACACTTATCCACTGCTGGTGGGAATGTAAACTCATACAGCCACTATGGAAAGCAGTGTGGAGAACCCTTGGAAGACTCGGAATGAGCTTGCCACCTGACCCAGCCATACCACTCCTGGGTATATACCCACAAGACTCATCTTACCACAGAGATACATGCACAGCCATGTTTATTGCAGCTCTCTTCACAATAGCAAAGAGCTGGAACCAACCCAAGAGCCCCTCGACTGACGAGTGAATAGAGAAAATGTGGTTCACCTACACAATGGAGTTCTATGCAGCAGTAAAGAAAGATGACATCATGAACTTTGCAGGTAAATGGATGGAGCTAGAATAATCATGCTAAGTGAAGTAACACAGTCCCAGAAAAACAAAGAACAGAACAAATGGTATCCCTCATCTGTGGTTGCTAGCACCAATTACCTAATTGTATGGCAAACTGAGCAACATTAATGTGATCTGAAAACAACTGTGCTCTTATATTGTGAATCCCTTAAAAAATAAATAAATAAATTTTTAAAAAGCACGATTTTTTTTCTGGTCTTTTCGAGACAGGGTCTCCCTGTAGTCCCAGCTATCCTGGAACTTACTCTGTAGACCAGGCTGGCCTTGAACTCACAAAGATCCACCTGCCTCTGCCTCCCAAGTGCTAGGATTAAAGGTGTGCGCCACCACGCCTGGCTAAAAAGCACAATGTTTTAAAAAATATTTTATTTTTCTTATTTCATGTGTATGACTCCTATGCCTGTATGTATGTAAATGTACCCATGTTATGCAATGTCCACAGAGTTCAGAAGAGGGCACTGAATCCCCTGGAACTGGAGGTACAGATGGTTGATAGTTGCCATGTGGGTGCTTGGAATAGAACCCAGCCAGTGCTCTTAACTGCTGAGCCATCTCTCCAGTTTCACGATGTACAATATTAAAAAAAAAAAACTATAAAAACCAAATTAGAACCAAGTAAACAGCCATGAAAGAAATAATAGAAGCTTCCCAGGACCGCTGGGCCTCAGATGTTCCTGCTCCTCTGCCTCTCCAGGCCAGCAGTGGGCAGGCGGGTGAGTTTGACCAGTCCAGAGACAGCCCACCTGCCCTGCACAGGTGACCACAGTGCACTTTAGCTGTCACCTAGGCTGAGTGTGTGACCATCCTGATGGGAGTAAAGATATTTTATAGCATTGCCCCTCTCCTACCTGTAGACTATTGAGGAATTGGCTTTTCCTAGGACTTCTACTCTGGGAGAAGGGAAAGCTCAAGCCTGGTCCCAGACACAGGGAAGCTTGTCTCTGCCACAGGGATTTCACACAGTCCCGGCAGTGCACACAATGACCTTGCAGGACAGACTTGAGTTCAGACAGTGACAGGTCAGTGAGGGGTGGGACCACACAGCGACCAGGACTGCTTACCTATACAAGCCTCTTGTCTTTTGTTTAAACCTAAACCCCATGTTAGGGCCCTGAAGATGAACCTGAGGAGAGGTCCCTGGACTCCTTTATTTGTTCTTCTAAGATGGTGGCTTGGCAGATCCTTCGTCCTCCTAGATTTCAAGGCTCCTGATTGGTATCAAGGACCCCAATTGGTAGAAAAGGATTCGGGACTTAGAAGAAGGTGAATTTTCTGGTTTTTCACTGTCCAGAAATTTCCATGGTCCCAGGTGGGCACTAAAGGGTTAGACCAGGCGAGGTAGAAAAGGAAGAAAAGGAGAGGGAAGAGGGAGGAGGACAGTAGGGAGAAGGAAAGAGGAAGAGGGAAGGGAGGAGGGGAGAAGAGAAGAAGAGGGAGAGGAGGGGAGAAGGCAGTGAGAAGCTGTAGGTAGCAGGTGCCATTAAGACATGTTTGGCATGAAAAGGGGCCTTTGAGGGTAACTGAAGTGAGGTCCCCCAGGGATGCCCCAGGCAGAAGACACTGAATGGAGCCTGGGGGTCCACATTAACTTATTGAGGTCATGTGTGCCTTGGTCCCCCTTGGACATGAGCTGCTGAGTGGGATGACGCTGAGTCTTGTCCCTCCACTGCAAACGTCCTCTGGCTTCCAGAGAGAAGTGACTAGCAGCTAATATCTGCCTTCTCCATGATGCTCTTGCTTTTGAACTTAGGGACTGACCAGGGCCCTCAGTAAGCCTTTTAACACTCGAGCCTAGGTGGCGCTGGGTATGTGGCCTTCGCTGGCAGGGGGAAGGTACAAGGTGGCCCTTCACCAAGGGGTGGCTGTCACCTTTGCTTTCTCCAATGGCAGAATTCCTTGAGTAGCCTTCAGACCATTATTCCCAGTGCCTGGAATCAACTACCCAGCCTGCCCTACTTCTGTCTTCTCTACCACCTCAGCAAAACTGGTTTTGAGTGGCTGGTGGTGAGTTACCAGCTCCTGGCAGCAGGAGATAAGGGCAGGGGGCGCCCCCCAAGGCCTGCTGTTTCCTCCTTCCTAAGGTGTTACTGAGATTTGTGATGGCTGCAGGCTTGGCACGGTGTGCCCTCTGCTCACCCTCTCCTGTCCCTGCTCACCCTCTCCTGTCCCCTCTGTGGCACGGTGTGTCCTCTGCTCACCCTCTCCTGTCCCCTTTGTGCCGCGGTGTGTCCTCTGCTCACCGTCTCCTGTCCCCTCTATGGCACGGTGTGTCCTCTGCTCACCCTCTCCTGTCCCCTCTGTGGCATGGTGTGTCCTCTGCTCACCCTCTCCTGTCCCCTCTGTGGCACGGTGTGTCCTCTGCTCACCCTCTCCTGTCCCCTCTGTGGCACGGTGTGTCCTCTGCTCACCCTCTCCTGTCCCCTCTCGCTGTGCCACGGTGTGGTCCCCTGCTCACCCGCTCCTGTCCCCTCTAATGGCACGGTGTGCCCCGCTCACCCTCATCACGGTCCCCGATCTGTGGCAATGGTGTGTTCCTCTGCTCACCCTCTCACTGCTCCCCCTCTGTGGAACGGTGTGTCCCCTCTGCTCACCTCGCCTGTCCCCTCTGTGCATGGTGTGTCCTCTGCTCACCCTCTCCTGTCCCCTCGATGGCATCGGTGGATGTCCTCTGCTTCACCACTCTCACTGCCGCAGCCCATCTTCCTGTCCCAATCTCTGATCCGGTCCCCATCTATGTCCCTCATACTGACAAAATAAAGAAGAAAAGGAAAACTCTCTCATCACATACCCCCTGGATTTTTTCTGCTCCCATTTTGCCCTGACTCTAAAAATTCCAATTGCGTTCGTGCTCCTCCGCACTACTCGGAAAAACCCGAAGTCCTCCTAAGGAAATATCCGGTCCTATCTGAATCCTCGTGTCTTCCTCCGTCTGCCTCTGGCCTCTGCACCTCCCTCCT
>VZQC01015738.1:521554-577148 GCA_009823505.1 Rhizomys pruinosus
CCCTCCCCCTCCCTCCTTCCTTCTCCCTCCCCCTCCCCTCCTTCCTCCTTCTCCCTCCCCTCCTTCCTTCTTCTCCCTCCCCCTCCTTCCTTCCTCCTTTCCCTCCCCCCCTGCCCTCCTTCCACCCCCTCTTCCACCTTCCCTGCCTCCCTCCCTTTCCTTCTTCCCTCTACCTTGCCTTTATTCTTTTCTTTCATGAGTTTCTGGCAGTGCTGGGTAGGGATGGAGCCTGGTGCATGCTGGGGAAGTGCTCTCCCTCTGGGCCACACCCCAGTTCTCTTATCCCTTTCCCTCCAAAAGTGCCGCCCTGGGTCCCCTCCCCAGCAGTATTCTTCAAGTGCCCACTGTGCCAGCCCTGCACACCCTAGGCTCCTTTCTGCCTGGTTAATGCCTGCACACCCTTTTCTTCTCTCCTGGAGCCCCACTTCCTCCTGGGCAGAGCTCCTGAACCCCCAAAGGGTGTAGATCCCCTGACCATGCTGTACAACCAAGCCCTCTCAGGCTTTCCAGCCCACATCTGCTTGAAGTCTGCCCTGCCCACCTCCCCGGCCCAGGTGAGGCAGGTGTGGTGCATGCCAAACCAGCTGCTCACCATCCTGATACCACAGCTTTACTGCTGGGAGACTACACCTGTATTCCATTTCACAAATATAGAAATTGCATTTTAAGAAGGTTAAGTATTGTCCAAAGGTCAATACTGGGACATGGCTGAGCGTTGACCACCGAGCTGAAAGATTTCGATTGATTGATTGATTGATTGATTGATTGATTGACTGATCTTTTTGAGACAGGGTCTCCCTTTAGTCCTAGCTAGCCTGGAGCTCACTATGTAGACCAGGCTGGCCTTGAACTCACAGAGATCTGCCTGCTTCTGCCTCTCAAGGGCTGGGATTAAAGGCATGTGCTACTATGCCTGGCAAGATTTCTGTTTTTAAACTGTAGCAACTCTGGCTGAGCTCCTGAGACAGTGGTGCCTGCACTTGGCCTTCTGAACCCTAATCTCCAATCCCAAAGTTTAGCACACAGAGCTGCAGGGCATTCTTGGGGGTGCAGACAGCCAAGCAGATGAAGCTGGGCTCCCTGTTCAGCCATTCTGAGGACAGCCTCTTGTGAGCCAGAATGGTGGACAAGTATCAGAATTCAGGAAAGCTCACAGAGGAGAGCTATGGGGACCTTCTGTGTGTGTCCTTCTACGAGGAGGACGGATGTCAGCCCTGCCAGGCACGGTGTTTCTGCTCTAGTCAGTCTTCCCCACTTGAGTGAGACTTAGTATCATATCAGCTTGGCTTCTTTTGCTGAATTCTGGTATAGAAAGCAGAAGGGTAAAGGAACCGTTGGCTTCGTAAGACCAGGGCAAAGGAACTGTTGGCTTCCTAAGACCAGGGCAAAGGAACCGTTGGCTTCGTAAGACCAGGGCAAAGGAACCATTGGCTTCATAAGACCAGGGTAAAGGAACCGTTAGCTTCATAAGACCAGGGCTTTCAAGTGTCAGAAGACAAGGGAGGACTCTGAACACAATCTTGGTCTAATTTACAGCCTTTCCTGGATCTGCCCCGCCCAGGTTGTAAGCCTGGATATGCAAACTCCTATAAAAGGGCCATAAAGAGAGGAGCTCAGGCAAAGGAGCAAGCCTGGCCTTAGGGTCCAGGCCCTCCCTGTCCTTCCTCTCCCCTGCAGCAGACAGCCATGTTTGGGAGGACTAACCCAGGCACACCATGGGTGGGGCCTGTAGGGGTTTCATAAATGCCTGTGGTCCACCCTGCTCCAAATTGCTCCTATAGATGAAGGTGGCCCCCTATTGCCTGAGACCCAAGGAGCTGTTGGATGGAGTGTCAGTGAGCCACTTGAAAATGGCTGTGGCGGAGCCGGCCCTGTGCTGACACCAGATGTCCCCATGAGCCCTCCTGTGACCTGTGCCCTGCAGACTTGGTGGTTCTCCCGTGGCTCTACCATGGTTGTCCTCACAGTGACAGTCTCTCCAGGCCAGTCATCCAGTCACCGCCCCCCCCCCAGATTCTGTGCCTAGTCTCTCTGATCCCTGAAACCTACTGGAGCAGAGCTAGGCACTCCTTCAGGTCCTCGGCCTGAACTTTGCCCACGGTCTTACAGTGGATTTGGGATATAAACATCTGGTTCCAAACAGTCTGGGACTGTTAGCCAGCCTGAAGCTGATGACAGCTGACAGGCCTATAGGAGGGGACAGAGGATGCTGCCCCTTCAAGGAGGAGGCCTGGCCTCCCAGCGGGGGACAGGACAGGTCAGCCTGGAAGCTTCTGCAGGGTCAGGTGGAGATAAGCAAGGGGCAGAGCTGTCTGGGAGGAGGAGCTGTGGCCTGACTGGCATTTTCCAGGAGCCCAGGCTGACTGGTGAAGGTGGCATGACTCACCCTGATCAAAGATAGAACTTGGCTGCTAAGCTGGCCCACAATGCTCTATGCTGTGTGGCTGGGCCCATGGTACCAATGCACAGAAGGTGGGCGTGGCCACCAGCGTCAGGAGCAGAGCAGAGGAAAACAGACTTAGGTAGGGTGAGCCTAGAAGTAAATTCCTGAACCACTGGTTCCCTGGGTGGTAGCAAAGTCCACAGAATGGGGCCTTCCAGGGTGGATATTTGAGCAGGATAAGCCATCCCCTCCTTGGACCCTCTGCCCAAGCTCCTTGGATGTCAGGGGCAGATGGCCCAGGAAGTGGCCCAGGTCAGGAGCAGGCAGGGCTGGGAACAGCAGGAAAACAAGACACTGCATCTCCACCCAAGAAGCATGGGAAGCCCCAGGCTGCTGCTGGGTCCCCCGCTCCCCAGGTGCATGGACAAAGCACAGGTGGCTTCTCTGATCTCCCTGTGTGCTCTGAAGACGCTGACTTCTTCTAACTGTCACCAGAGCAACAGAAGGTGGCCCATCACAGACACGCACCCTGGGGACACCCAGACCCTCAAGTCTCCAGTCTCGCTGGAGACATTCAGTACGCCCTCCGGTGGGGCAGGACTCTGTCGGCCCACGCAGTGCTCTGAGATGGGAGACGACAGGTTCCCACAGCACGGAGACCAGCAGAGAGGAGCGAGCGGGGTCTCAAATAGCCACATCCTTGGTAAATGGTACAGACACCCACTGTTGAGAGGGGGCAGTAACTGCTCCCGAGTGGAGGTGGGCACTGGATAGAGGGAAAATGTCATGAGAACACAGAACCCACCTGGCCCAAGTTCACAGGTGGCTCCCAAGCTGTGAGCAGAAAGGTGACATTGAAAAGGGTTTGTCTGTCCTTAACTACAGAGAAACAAAGAAATCTTTCCTAGACCTCTTACCTTATACTCAGGCTTCAAGTATTTGAATAATGTTTCTAGAAAGCTGCACAGTCTGTGTGTGTGTGTGTGTGTGTGCGTGTGCGTGCGTACACATGTACAAGTAGCACTGGCTATGGAAGGTAATTCCAGCACTTGGGAGGCTGAGACAGGAGGATCTCAAATTTGAGGTTAACCTGAGTAACATAGTGATAGCCTATTTCTAGAAAAGGAGACAGGAGAGAGAGAGAGAGAGAGAGAGAGAGAGAGAGAGAGAGAGAGAGAGAGTGGGGATGAGAGAACGTCAACTGAGGAACATCTCCATCAGACTGTCCTGCAGGCCTGTCTGTGAGGCACTATGTCCATCAGACTGTCCTGCAGGCCTGTCTGTGAGGAACTATCTCCACCAGACTGTACTGTAGGCCTGTCTGTGAGGCACTATCTCCATCAGACTGTCCTGCAGGCCTGTCTGTGAGGAACTATCTCCATCAGACTGTCCTGCAGGCCTGTCTGTGAGGCACTATCTCCATCAGACTGTCCTGCAGGCCTGTCTGTGAGGAACTATCTCCATCAGACTGTCCTGTAGGCCTGTCTGTGGGGCACTATCTCCATCAGACTGTCCGGTAGGCCTGTCTGTGAGGAACTATCTCCATCAGACTGTCCTGCAGGCCTGTCTGTGAGGAACTATCTCCATCAGACTGTCCTGCAGGCCTGTCTGTGAGGAACTATCTCCATCAGACTCTCCTCTAGGCCTATCTGTGAGGCATTTTCTTAATTGCTGATTGATGTAGAAGGGCCCGGCTCACTGTGGGCAGGGCCATCACTAGGCAGGTGGGCCTGGGCTGCTGTGTAAGAAAGCTAGCTGAGCAGTCAGGGAAGCACATAGTAAATAGCATTTTCCTCCATGGTTCTGCTTCAATTCCTGCCTCCAGCTTCCTGCCCTGAGTTCCCTCAGCAATGGCCTGCGACCTGGGGAGTGTTAGGTGAAATAAACCCTTTCCTTCCCCAAGTTGGTTTTGGTCAGGATTTTTTCATACCAACAGACCACAAACTAGGACTGGCTGCAAATACCGAATGTAAATGGTGACATCCCGCTGTGGACCTAAAGCTGTCATTATATCAAGCAAGAGTCTGCTGGGTGGGGCTGTGTCCCCCAGCGTCCAGCTCATAGCCTCACAAGAAGACACATACCATTTCCCCTGATGGAGGCACAGAGGAGAGACAGCTACCTAGCACTTCTGTGGCCTTGCTGCCAAAACGCATCCTATGGAAACATCAGGAGACCCAAAATGAACATGTAACAACCCAGTTCTACCTGAAAAAATCAACTGAGCATTGTTCCAGATTCGAGAAGACAGAATGGCAGAACAAGGATGTGCAGCCCATGACCTGGACCAGACTCAGCACACTCAAGAGGGGGCGTGTGGACTCTATCTACAGGTGAGAAGGTGACGTCCACTCTGTTCATTTCCAGATTTGGGGTGGGGTCTGTTTTGAGACAGAGTCTCCCTGTGGTCCCGGACGACTTGGAACTTGCTATGAAGACCAAGCCAGCTTCGATCTCGCAAAGACCTACTGCTCCTGCCTCCCAGGTGCTGAGACTGAAGGCGGGAATCACCACACCCAGACATCTACAGATTTTGATGGTGCCCAGGGCCAAGGAAGATGTTACACCAGGGGGATTGGAGCCAAGAGCAGAGGAGGAATCATCATTACTGCAACTTTCTAAGTCTGGAAACAATTCTAAGATGAAAGTTAACAGAAACATTGGATAGTGTGAGAGATTAAAAAAAAATTTCTTGCCAAGGGGCTGGATAGGTGGCTCCACTATTAAGAGCACTAGTTGCTCTTGCAGTGGACGTGAATTTGATCCTGAGCACCACAGGGCAGCTCCCAATGGCCTGTAGCTCCAGTTCCAGGGGATCTGATGCCTCCTCTGGTCTTCGAGGGCACTGTATGTACATGCAGGCAAAATATTCATACACACATAAAATAAAATAAATAAACGTTTAAAAAAAATCTTACCCAGAAGGCAGCCTAGAAAGACAGAGGTAAGGGAAAATCTATAAGACAGACTGAGGCGTGGAAGACAGAGTGAAGACACCTAATAGCAACCTGCACAGAATCCCAGAGGATCACAGAGAAAATTCACGTGGCGGGACATTGGAAAGGCGATGACTGAGAATTTTCTGGAATGTTGAGAAACCTCAAATCCTTGAGCCAGGAAATGGGGTAACTGATGAGATTTCTGTTCAGGAGGTATGGCTGTGGACAACAGAGTCTATCTAAGTACACTCAAGGACATTCCAAATCATCAGAAGGGAAATCAGCAGACCCTGATGATCAGAGTCCAGAGCCAGCCCAGGGTACCCTTTGCCACCTCAACCCACCAAAAAAGGCTTTTCTCTTTTCAGGAGAAAGGAAGAAATAAAACTCTGTGTATTCAAGCCCTCGTGACTTTATGTGCTTGTAGAATTTCCTGCAAAGACAAACAAACAGAGCAGAAGCAAGCAAGGAGTTTAGGGAAGCTGCAGGATGTCAAGATTTCAAAGAACTCACTTTCCTTTGTACACTAGGAACAACTTTAAAAAGATTGTTTACAGCAATATCCAAAGTAGTTAAATATAAATTCATTAAAATATGCATAAAGCCACTCCACTGAAAACTACATACAAATACTGAGAAAAACGTTTAAAGATCTGACTAGGAAATCTCTGTATGGTGGTAGACACCTGCCATCCTGCACTGGGAGGCTGAAGCAGGACAGCAGTGAATTTAAGGCCAGGCTGGGCTGCACTGCAAGACTCTGTCCTATAAAAGAAAATCTGGGGCTGGAGAGATGACTCAGCAGTTAAGAGCACTGACTGCACTTCCATATGTGTAAGTGCACCCATGTTGTGCAATGCCCACAGAGATCAGAAAAGGGTGTTAGATTCCCCTGGAACTGGAGTTATAGATATATGTTGGCCACCATGGGGGTGCCATATGGGGAATCAACCCCAGATCCTCTACAAAAGCAGCCAGTGCTCTTAATCAGTGAAACATCTCCCCAGTCCCATGTTTTTAATTTTAAATTATTGTAATGTTAATCTTTGTCATCAATGTGACTGGATTTGGAATCACCTGGAAAACATCTCCAAACAGAGATGGAAATAGCCATTCACCTAAAAGGCTTAATACTATATATATATATATATCCTGGTTTTAATCAGAGAAGCTTCTCCTCTCAGTGCGGGGAGGAGATTCACACTCACCAGCCAAACAGAGACAAAGGCATTTGCTGAGCATCCTTACACAAATGCTTGGGACCACAGCATTTCAGCATGGAGACTGGGAGTTTGCAGTATTTGTATGGACACAATGTATTGGTTACTTTTCTGCTGCTATGATGAAACATCATGTCCAAAGGCAACTTAGAGAAAGAAGAGTTTATTGGGCTTACAGTTCCCAAGGGCTAGGTGTCCATCACTTTGCACAGGTGGGAGGCAGGCGGTCAAAGAAGGAAGCCAAGAGCTCACATCTTCACTGGCAAATGCCATGCAGAGAGAGCAGCTATGGCAGCTATGAACTCTCAAGCCCCCCCCCCCATGATGCACTTCCTCCAGCGAGGCTCCACCTCTTAGAGAGTCCATGACCTCCCCAAACAACCCAGCCAAATGGGGACAAAGTGTTCAAACACAGGAGCCTTTGGGGCCATTTCTCCTTCAAACCATCACACACAAGGAGACGGCTTGGGGTCAAAGCCCAAATCCAAGGGCAGAACTCCAAGTCTATTCCTCTATATTTCCTACAACATATCCAAGCTGATATTATACAGTGTTTTCAAGAATTGTGTGCATGACAGAAAGATGTACCGTCTGAGCTCTTCCCCTTGTGCGTGCTCACAAAGCTTCATGTTTTGATTATGAGTTTTTTGAATTTTATCATTTTTATTTTATGTGTACAAGTGTATTTCCTGCATGTATGTAAATGTACCCATGTTGTGTAGTTTCCACAGAGGTCAGAAGAAGACCTTGGACCCCCTGGTACAGGAGTTAGTTGGGAATCAAACCTGGGTCCTCTGCAAGAGCAGCCAGTGCTCTTAACCTGATCTTAATCTGAGTCATCGCTCCAGCCAATTATGAGCTTTCCACTTAGGGATGTTCAACACACACAGATCAGAACACAGACCAAGTCATACTAAAGTATATAGTTGCCACAGGGACAAATTCTCACCAGACACGGCCTAGCAAGCCGAACCCCAACCATTGCTCATACATCAGGACTAAGAACATGGAACTGGGAGAAGGGATATGCAGGCCCTCTGCCCAGGAGAGGGAGCGGCTCCGCTGCTCAAGGAGTACTTACAGCTCCTGCCCTGGGCTGCACTTTCACAGGTCTGGGCAATGTTGGTTTCTAGCTCTTCCTCCCATCCCACTTGGTCCAGTGTGGATGCTGTCCTGTCCAGGCCGCCTCTGGGTCCAGCCTTCCTGGAGACCCCACATAGCCCTTGGTATGTGAATCAGCCCAGGCATTGCTATGTCTGTACTTCAAGGTTTAACTCTCAGAGGACAATCATGACTTTTTTCACATTTTTTTTTTTTTGGTCTTTTTGAGACAGGGTCTCCCTGTAGCCTCAGCTGTCCTGGAATTTGCTCTGTAGACCGGGCTGGCCTTGAACTCACAAAGATCCACCTGCCTCTGCCTCCCGAGTGCTAGGATTAAAGGCGTGCGCCACCACGCCCTGCAGACTTTTTTCATATGTTTAAGTGATTGAGAAACAGTTCAAGTACATTCCAAGGTTCTAAAACACATAAATAGCATGTTGGCTAAAACAACCCCATTTCAATTATCCATCTATGAATCAACATGAAGAATACTATTCTAGGACTGAGGTCAGAGTCAGTGGTAGAGTGTACCTCCAGTGCGGGAAGCCCCGGGTTCAATCTCCCTCAGATATTAAAAAGCACATTAGTTTAGACTTGTTTTAATTCTCCTGTTAGCTCTAAATAATCTCTGATTATTAAGCATTCTATTATATATTTAACTTGAGCTTACTTTGTGTCATGTGTGCGTGTGCGTGTGTCCGTGTGTGTACATGTGCCACTGTAGGTATGTGGAAGGCCAGAGGACACCTTGCAGGACTTCATTCTCTCCTTCTAAATCATGGGTTCTGGGGGTTGAGAGTGGCTTTTCAGGCTTCCGGCAGGTGTATTTACCCGCCGAGCCATCCTGCTGGCCCTGATGATTCTTTCCTAAAGCCCTGTCTCCACTGTGCGCTGTTTTCTGTGTTGTGTTCCTGGTTCTAGGGCATTTTCTCCTGTCTCCTGCTGTTTCTGGCTATCTTGATGAAAAGCTTTTGCAGTGGAGAGGCAGCTGATTGGTGCCTGACAGGATGTTGTCTTTCCCTATTTCAGCCAGGGGGCTGGAGGTGCCAACAACGTGGGCACACCTTGATACACTTCCATTGGTAGTTTTAGGGTCACTAGGCAATGAATAGACAGCTAAGCTGTGGCTGGTGTTTGGCTTCCTTTCTGTTTCTCTTCACTCATAGGCAGTGACACACTGGGATGCCAAATGCAGCTTTGGAGAGTTATAAGGACCTGGACCTTGATAGGCCATGGACCTAGCCTTGGCCTCTTGCCTCACAATGGGTGAAAGCAGTACCCGCCTTTTCATCCCTTGCAGCAGGACCCCAATGAAGAGCACCCAGTGCTGGCTGGTTGCTGTCTCTTGCATCCACAGGCTCTGCCACCTCATTATGGCTCCAATTCTGTTAAAAAGGCTTAAGAGTCATCTTACCCAGGTTTATATTTGCTTTCCCTGGGAAGTGGGAGTCTTTAGAGCACTGCTGAATAGAGACAAGCTCTCACGTGTTCGTTTCTCATTGATACGATCCCCCGAGTCTCTGCCAAACAATAATCCTCCTTCAAACACCTCCATCTCAGTTTACAATCCATAACCATTGGCTTTAATAAACCCAAGGACCAAAGTGATAACTGTGACTCAAGGGAGAAGTCCTCTGTTTGTATAACAAGCCATCCATTTCAGACAATGGCCCATAACGGATGCATATCCAAACAAGAGGAAGTGGGTCACTTAGTCCGGGCAATAAAGATAGATGACAGGTGGCCACAGCTGTGTCTGCTCAGGTGGAGGGAGGCTCGAAGTTCTAACAGAAGGTTGGGAAGGCGAGCACATCCTAACACCTCAGCTTCGATGCGGCCCTCGGGGCTTTCGTGTCCAGTGTCTGCTAGAGGTGAGGGAGCGAGAAGACAGAGGGGTGAGTGCGGAGAGGAAAAAGATGGCACGCCCATGCAAGACTCGGTGCCCGGCTCAAAGGGGAGGACAGACGGTTCATTCTGCACCAAATTGAGCAACACTGGCCCAGGAGCATGAGTCCAGCCCACCTCCCAATCCACACTCCAGTGTGGAAATGGTTTCGAAGGGTCAAAGCACGTTTCAAACACACTGGAGAGAACATCAGTGTGGCAATGTGAGGAAGCCTCTGCCCCTGGGCCCGCATGTTACCTGATGACATCCTGTGCTCTGAAGTTGGTGGTCTGCGAAGCTACTACCTTCCGAAAGGCTTCACCTGATAGTCACAAAGATGTTAGACCAGACACAGGGCAGGCAAGGAATTTGGCTATTAAGGGAGTTAAAGATAGGTCAGAGTAATTTGCTGGACCTGAAACTTCTCAACTCTTCACAGTTACAAGTTCTAACTGGTCAGTCAGCTGTGTAGAATCTTCAGTGCAGTGCCCCTTTTTTCCTGTGAACCGATGTTCATAGAGGCCCATGTGAAACTTCTCCAATCAGAAACCTATCCATCTCTCTTTGCTCCACCCACATTTGTAGCTCCCTGTCCCAAGCTGTGTGGAGGGTGAACTCACAATGTGGGAAATATCAACAAGCTAAACCTTGAACCTGAGACCGGGGCGGGCGCTTCTGGTCCAAAGTTCATCTGTGTAGCCTACTGGCATTTTAGGAGGTGGTCTGCACCTGTGACATTGTGAAAAGAATATCTGCTGTCTGTCTGTCTGTACAAAAGGAGAGACCCAGGCTAAAATAGAATGTGTTTTAGAAGCCAGGCTAGGACTGCAAGTTGGGATTCCTGGTGAGTGGAAGGGTCTAGACTCTAGGGCTTGAGCTGCAGGAAGCAGGATCTGATCAGATGGACCTGGGCATGGCCAGAGTCTCCCCTCCCCAGCACAGCTTTCCTGTCTAGTTTTTCTCTGCAATCATCAGATTCTTCACAAACAACAACAACAAAACACTAGATCTGAGGCTGGAGAGTTAGTTCCCCAGTTAAGAGCACTGACTGCTCTTGCAGAAGACCTAGGTTCATTTCCCAGCATCCTCATGGCACCTCACGACCATCTGAAACTCCAGTTTCGGGGGATCTGGTGCCTCTTCTGGCCATCTCAGGCATTGTTCACACTGTGCACTTATATGCAGGCAAGACACCCATTCACATAAAATGAAAAGAAATAAAATCTCTCTAAAAAAAAAAAACTGATCCTAATTGTCCCTTGGCAGCTTTTAGGACAACAGCCCAGTTCCAAAAAACAAGATGGACTCAGAAAACCCCAGGCCGATGGTGAGATGAAGAGAAAAGGAAGAGTTGTTCAGGGTCTGGGGACACGGCCACTGGGGAGAGTGCCTGCCTAGCAGGTGCCAAGCCCTGCTGTAGGGCTGTCAGAAGACGGGTCTGAACTGGTGCTGGGGTGAGCAGAGGCTCTCGGGAGGAGAAGGGCCGGGACTGGGCCTGAGAAAGGCGGTTTTGAGATTTTCAGTATGGGAAAGGGGATTCCTGGAAACCTTGCTCCTCGCACTCCACCCGGCAGGGCAGTGTGGAGCCTGGGGCAGCAGCAGGCTGTGGGCCTGCTGTACTGACGCCTGGGCTGTGGGAGGAGCAGTCTGGGCCTTGGGAAGAAGCTGTAGGGCCTGCGTGGGAGGGGTCTCAGCAGGCACGGAGTCCCGGCTATAGGGCAGAGACCCTTTCCCCTCCTGGGACTCCACATGGCAGTCACGGGGTGCTGCTGTAAACAGGGAGGAGGTGAGCCCCACCCCCAGGCTCAGGAGAGTGGGTGAGGCCAGGCCCAACCGCAGAAGCGCAGAGCCCTGGACCTGCAGCCCAGGCCCCTCACCGTGCCTTCATTCAAAGTGGTACAAGCAGTTGCCTTTCCCTATGGAAAATGTCTGCAGTGTGTGACCACAAACAGTGCAGGCTTCTAGAAAGACTTAAAAATGCAAAATCAGCTCACTCCTTTGCATGGAGCTGCTTACTCTAAGAAATAATAAATAAATACAGTGTTGAGAAACATACTCTTTATAGAACAGCTGGGATCCTGGCTCGTCTGGAATACCAAGCAGGAACCTGGTCCTCTTGACCTCTGGGCTGGGACTGAGTTATGGTCTCTGATGAGAATTATAGAACCCCAGCCAGAGGCCAGGTGGCCTGGATCTCTGTACCCTGGCTTCTCCAGGGGCAACAACAGGGCTTCAGGAGACAGCTAGGGTATGGGGAATGTGAGGAACGAAGTTTGAGGGGAGTCAAGTCAACATATTTCCTGGTACCTGCCTGTGGCCACAGCAAAGGGCACAGGGTGTTCTGCGTCAGTGTCCCTTCTGTGGCAGTTGGGACTTGGAGCCTCTTCATCAGGCCAGGTGCATAGCTTTCTTCCACTGCCCACAGGAGACTGTGGGTTCTGCCCACTTATCTTTAAGGTATCTATTGCACAGGGGATAGAGGGAATCAGGGGCCGGGCTGGATGGAGCACTTGGATTCCCAAGCAGACCAGCAACTCTGTGAGAAGCCAGGAGACAGACCAGTGATTCTGTGAAAGCCAGAACACCCCTTTCAAACAAGACCAGGTTGATGGATCTCCAGCACTTGGGAGGTAGAGGGAGGAAGATCGGGGGTTCAAGGCCAGTCTTGGCTATCTAGACTCAGTTTCTCCTTCCATGGAGAACTCCCAAGCTCACAAAGGCCTCTGTTTCGCCCCTCCCCTGGCTCTTCATGGTCGCTGTCAGTGACCTGCCCAGGGGCAGAGAAGCTAGCAAGAAACATCAGAGCAAACATATAGATCCAGGGAACTCTGTAGTGAGTCAAGGCGACTGATGAGATGCTGATATGGGATCTGGCAGTCAGACAGCTTCTTCTACTCCCAGCCAGGAGCCAGGCTGGGGGTCCTGTGCTGGAAAGCAGTCACGTGGAGGCTAGATGCTGGACAAACAACGCATCATGGACTAAGGTCCTCTGCCCTCAGCAGGGCTCTGCCACCCTGCTGAGAGCTGCTGAGCTCAGGGGTAGAAAGAAAGGAGCAGGAGGAGACTTCCATCATATTCCCCTGCACCACTGAGTCCCAGGGAAGGGGACAGTGTGCTCCCACAAGGGATGCTGGAGTATGTAAAGGATGGTGACACAGCCAGGAGAGGTGACAGACACAGGAGTCAGCCCCGCTGAGCCACCAGGAAGAAGAGAGATCTCTCCATCTCTCCTCCATCTCCTCCGTCTCCCTATCTCTTCCTCCTCTACCTCTCCCTCCTCCCCATCTCTCTTTTCCTCCTGTCCCTCCTGTTTACAATGATGATCCAAACTTAGAGACTCAGTCCAAGTGGCCAAGCCACCGAAACAAGGAAGTGTAGGCAGTTTGTAGAGACAGGCCGCCCCACGTGTACTTTCTGGGTAAGGAGAGGGTGACTTGTGCCTGTCTGTGGCTTCCTTGGTGACTGGGCACTGTGGGGACAGGCCTTCCTCCTGTGGGTGACCCAGAGTTATGCCTCATACATCTGCTTTGAACCTCAAGGTCTGAAACACAGAGACTTTTCTGCAAGTTTAAAAGTGAAGGGAGGGAGGGAGGGAGAAAATCTAGGGAGAGTAGGGAGACCACAGCCCATGTCTGAGGCAGTGAGGGAGGCCTCAGAGCTTCCTGTGAGATCCAGAGAGAGCCACCCCCACACGGTGACCTGGATCGTCTTCCTGGGGTAGGAAGTAACAGATATTTGGTCACACAGTGTTCGCAGAGGGCTTCCATACCCCGAGCCACCACATGTTCCTAGACCTTCCCACAATCTCAGATCTGGGTCCCGCTTACCCTAAGGAGGTGTACTAGGCCAACCAGACCTCTACGGACCATGGGGTGAGCCGTGCCCGAGCAGGGGGCACCCAAGCAGGTGCCTCGGGAGATGGAGGTGCGTGGCTGATGCAGGAGATCAGGCAGGGGAATGCCACCAAGTGGGGACCAGCAAGGAATGGTAGACTAGCTGTGGGTTAGCCCTGATGAAAACGACAGGCTGGGGAGGAGGAGGAGGAGGGGGAGGAGGAGGAGGAGGAGGAAGCGGCTTAGAAGGGTCCGACAGCCACCTGAAGAACCTCCCAGCCCCCATTTGGCCACCCACCAGCAAGACTCGGAGGGCAGAGCCTGGTCATTTAGAGCCTGCTAGGGGCTTCCTAGGTCACTGGCTTTGATGACCACCTTAGGGCCTCGGTTGTCCCTAAAGGCTGGAACCAAGGCAGGCCACAGGAATGGCCACAGGACACTTCTGACAAATTTGTGGGGAACTTCTGCTTTCCTGAAACCGTCACTAGCCTTCTCCTTTTTCCTCAAAGCCTAGAAGTAATGTCCGGATCTGCAGTAGCTATTCCATGATCATGAAGCAATATTCTGAGGAATGAAGATGAACGTTAGAGATAACAAGGACCTCGGGTTGCAGCGGCATTGTTGGATCCTCCCCCAACCCTTTTAGGTTAGATGGGTTCCTGTAAGTGGCAGGTGAACGGTCACAGATCATGAGGAAGTTTATCTGCCAAGCTTTGTAATGCTGCCTGGACTTGGCACGGCATGAGCTGACCCTGGAGTTGCACGGGTCTGTGGAGGAGCTGGGCTGTGCCAGGGCAGGCCTCTGCTGCTGCCTCTCTGATGGTGTCTCTATTCTCACCAGCTTCTCTGTGGTTACCTAGTCCTGCCCTAGCTGAGAGCACCTGCCAGTCAGGGAAGGAGCGAGGAAAGGCTGGAACTGACCACGTGGCTGTTCTCTGGGGCATGGTGTTCCATTCCTATGGGGGAGGAGCGTTCCTCTCCTTCCCATGTCTGCTACGTTTCTGGTTGCTGTGAAAAAAAATATATAACCAACAAAAGCAACTTGGAGAAGGAAAAGTTTGGTGGCTGAAGAGATGGCTCAGGGGTTAAGAGCACTGGCTGCTCTTGGAGAGGACCCTGGTTCAGTTTCCAGCACCCACATGGTGGCTAACAACCAACTGTTCGGTACCAGGGGATTCAATGCCTCTTCTGGCCAATTCAGGCATTTGCACACACATGGCTCACACAGACTCCTACAGACACATATTAAAAATAAATTAATGAATAAATAAAATTTTAAAGGAAGGGTTTAATTTGCCTCATGGTTTGAGTCTATGAGAGGCATGGCATGTCCACAGTCAGGAAGCAGAGAGAGATGAACACTGGTGCTCAGCTTGCCGCACCCTTTGACTCCGTCTGAGACCCCAGCCCCTGGCTTGGTGTTACCCACAATCGACGCGGGTCTTCCCACCTCACATACCCTAAGCTACAATATCCCTCACAGATGCACCAGAGGTCATGTGCCTGGTGGTTCTAGTTCTGGTCAAGTTGGTAATATTAATAGCACACTTCCTGTTATGCAGGAAGCACACAGGTTCACCAGGTTACACAAATTAGCTTGAACCAGATCACCTTGAACCCACTGAGTTCTCATCCAGACCTGTCCCTCTTGCTGTGAGGTGGGATTCCCCAGGCCCCTTGCATGTGGACCTGGCCCCGTCCTTGCTGTCCATAACCCCTGACTCCTCCAACATGCAACTCAGAGGCCACACCTGATGCGGCAGCATCCCAGGGTTCTCTCTCTCTCTCTCTTTCTCTCTCTCTCTCCCTCTGAAAAAGGTTCTTACTATAGACCTGGCTGGCCTGGAACTCACAGAAATCCACCTGCCTCTGCTTCCCAAGGATTAAAGGTATGTGCCACAGTTCTCAGAATGTCCCCAGCCAGGCCAGGAAGACCAGTCTCCTATTGCCTCAATAGCACCATTTCCAGGACACAATGGTAAGTGAAGGCCAAACCCAGACAAGAGGCTAGAATGTACACTGTTTTGTAAGAAAGAACAGAAATACTCACAAATATATCGGACTATATACATATATATATTTTTTTTAATTCTAAAAGGAGCTGGTGAGAAGTCTCAGGAGATAAAAGCACTGGAAGCCTTAAGATCCAGGTTCAATCCCAGATCCCAGGTAAAGATAGAAGGAGAACACTGACTCCATAAAGTTATCCTCTGACCTCCACCCATGCACACACACACACAATAATAACAACAAATGACAATTTAAAACCAGGGAAGGATTAAGCACAATAAAGCCTCAGCCCTGAAAGACAGGGAAAGGTGGGACTCTGGGTGGCAGCCAGCCTCCAGCTGGAGTCTCAGGGGGGATCACAAACAGCTCTCAGGACACAGACTCCCCCGGGCAAAGTGACTGTGGCTGGCAGGTTCTGCCGGTGGTGTGCTGGGCCAGAAGGAAGTTCCTTGCCCAGTGAGCAAGAGATGTTTGTGAAATGCTAAAGAATTTTGCCAGCTAGTTGTTAAGGGTTGGTGAACCCACAAGTCCCCACCTAAGTCCCACTACCACCCAGAACCCGCATGAGGGACTGTAAGCAGCATTGGGTGACTGGGCCCTCACCCAACCACAGCCTTAATTTCTTTCTTCTGTTTTGTTTGTTGTTTAGATTTGTTTCCTTTGCTTGTTGTTTGTTGAGACAGGGTCTCATGTAGTCCAGGCTGACCCGAACTGAATACATAGCTGTAATGGTTAATCCTGGGTGTCAACTTGACTGGACTAAAGAAATAAGAGAAAAAGGATCTTTGGATTGGACTACCTCAACCCAGATGGCCCACCCCAAATGTGGGCATTACCTTCTGCTGGCAGACAGTATTAAAGGCCATGGCAGACGGAGCTGGTCCCTTTTTTCCTGCGGCTTGCCTCTCTCTCACTGGTGAGTTTGTCTTGCTGCTGTGATCAACCCTACAGATCCCAGCATGTACTGAGACCGGCAGATCTCCTGGAAACCATCGGGCCTTCAGCACCAGATTGGGACTACTGACACGCAACTACTTGACAACCATCCAGCCTAGTGCAGGATACCTGAGAGTTCCCTGGACTTCTCAGCCTCTTCCAGTAGACGCTGTTGCGGCTGCACTGTTGGACACTAACTTGAGCTCTCGTCCACCTGTGGAGCAATATCCAAATACAAGTGTCACGTATAGCTATATATCGTCCTGTTGCTTCTGTTCTTTAGAGAACCCTGACCAAATCACGGACTTTTGGTACCCAGAAGTGGTTCTAGAGAAAGATAATTGAAAGGATAAATTTCTTCAGTGGGCTTGGTAGCCTCTGAAGCCAGCTCTCCAACCCAAAAAATCCTAGAGTTATTGAAGGCTCTTTCCTCGTTCGTGTGGGCATGAATGGAGGGATATGATAAATCCTTGTGGCATAGGTGACTATTGATGATAATTATGAAAGATCAGAATTCCATTTGACTCCACCTAATACCCGCCTCTTGTGATAAGCAAGGAATTTAGCGACTATGTGTAAAATGTTTGAGAAATTGCAGGAAAAATAAGGAAAGACATCAATTGATGTTGCCGATAGTGCCTCCCTAGACATACATCTTGGATTAAGAGTGATAGAGGCAAAATAGAGGAGCTCGAGTAATGAAAATTGACCAGCTACAGCATTCGAAGCACTAACAGTTTTAAACAGTTCACATTGTGCTGCCTCTGGAGGAGAATCTTCTTCTTCACAGCCAATGAGCTATAAGCTGCAGACCAAATCAAACGCTTGAGAAGCCCTTAATATGATGTCCTTAGGCTGATTTTGACAATCAAACTTCCAATTCCCAGCCGTATGTAATAGTGATCAGCAGTCCCAACAGTGAGCCTAGCAATGGTGGAAAGGGTTGGAACCCTACAACTTGGAGATTGCGAGATGTGTAGGTGAGAACACGTAAACGAATGCAGGACTTTCACCCTCGGCATTCTGAGTGGAATTTTTCTATCCTGAGAGGAACAGTCATCATCTCCCCACCTTAGCAGAGACATCCACCCCCATGCAGATCCCCCCCTCCCCACCCTACTCCCTGTAGAGAAACTAATACTTCCCCGTTAACCCACCCTGAGAGCTAATGTCCCTCACGGGCCCTAGCAATTGTTGCCTCTGACCTATAACAAAGAGGCAAGGCCTTATAGCAAGCTACCTAAAGGTGAACTTAGGACACATGTGGGTCCATGAGGAGGCTGCCGCTTACACCGACTAAAGAAATCTTATTGAGTTTGCCAATCCATCCTGCAGTACCACAGGAATATGTTGGGATATGGATCTTTAAGGAAGTGGGATACATGGTGAAGAGCAATATAAACATTGGAATCATACTGAGTTTTTACTCGAATTATGAGCCCCACTGAGTAGGAGATCTTGGTTTGCTATGGAAAGCTCAGCAGCTCTTAGAAAGAGGTGTTAAAAGTTTATTTGAATGGTTGGCGGATGTAATTAATTTAAAAACTGGCTACTTCAATACCTGACGTTAAGATGCCTGATTTCTTGGATATCAGTAATTGATGATAGGGCATTGTGTTAGGGTAGGAGAATGGGCATGCTCAAGTGGACTCGAAGTGTAAAACCACATTCTTCACAATGCGAGGACCCAGAGGACATGCCTTTTCACTGAGTTTATAAGATAGAAAGCACTGAGAGAGACAACAGAATATTTGAAGAGCTTTGTATTTTGCTCTATTTCTTATGACAGATCTTACTCAGACATTAAGCACAGAAAGATAATGTTATGCCTCACCTTGCTAAATAAATGTAACATTAATAGCGCTTTTTTAACAGGACCCTCCAGCAACCCCTAGGTACACCACTTCACGGTCGGCAGCACGGAATCGTACCCGAACGGGCTCAAGTATGACGTCTTTACCGCTACATTATCATAATGGGCGGCCAAAAGCAACAAACCAATGCCTTAAATGGCATGCCCGAATATGTATCTTTGGAACTCGGCTAATTAATCATGGTGTTCCCAGGAACCATCTAATACATAAGAACCTCACTAAGTTTTTATTTGATCTTGATAAGCAGAAAACTCTAGAACAAATGACAAAAATCAACATTTGGATTTCAAGCAAGTAGAGACATCCCATTCCAGTTAACCCAGTTTTTGGACTTGAGAGAGTTACATGACCCAGAACCCCCTTGAATGAAGGGGTGGCTGGGCTTCCAATGAGGAAGGACCTTGTCACAATCCCAAAGAGTTATTGTTTGTCTTCCTTCCTGTTCCCTTTCCCAAGAGGGGACCTGATGGCCTTTTACTAGGGTAACTGGTTACAACGGGGAGAAGAAATAATCAGTTTTCAAGGCCTATTGGATACTGGTTCTGATATGACACGGATCCAGGAGACCCTAAAAAGATTGTGGCCCTCCGGTTAAAGCAGTGGGCCTTGGACGTCAGGTGATAAATTGGAGTTTTGGCGTGAAGTCCGACCCAGCCAGTGGTCCTAGAACTCATCCTTGTGTTATTTCCCAGTCCCAGAATGTATAATTGGATAGAATATACCATTAGTAAATAGGGCGAACCCCACATTGTTCCTGACTGGAGTGAGGGCTATTATGGTTGGGAAAGGCCAAATGGAAACCAATTTGGGTGTTGCCTCTACCAGGAAAATAGTGAACCAAAACAGTAAATCATATCCCTGAGTGATGGCACAATTAGTGCCACCATCAAGTGATTTGAAAGAATGCAGTGGGTGTGATTCCTACCACATCTCCATTTAACTCTCTAATTTGGCCTTGTGCAAAAGACAGATGGGCACAATGGAGATGACAGGTTGACTATATGAAAACTCAACCAAGTAGTGACACCAACTGCAGCCACTGTACCAGAATTGGTCTTGAGCAAGATTAATCATGCTCCTGGTACCGAGTATGCAAGCTATTGATATGAGCCAATGCTTTCTTTCTCAAAACCGTTCAGTAAGGACCACCAGAAGCAATTTGCTTTCACCTGCAAGGCCAACAGTTAACCTTCACTATCTTACCTCAAGGGTATTTAACGTCTCCAGCCTGTGCATAACTTAGTTAGAATGGAATTTGTCGCCTGATCTTTCCAAAATATCACACTGGTCACTATATTGATGATGTTTACGCTGAATTGGACCCCTTGAAAGGAGGTACGTAGCTAAGTCCCTAGACGTTGGTAAAGCATATTGGCGCACGGGGATGGGAGATAAATCCAACTAAAATTCAAGATGTCATCTACCTCAGTGAAGTCTCTAGGAGTTCAGTGGTGTGGAGCAGTGCAGAGACATTCCTTCTAAGAGTAAGAATAAGTTTCATGCACCTGGCCCCTCCCTCCACCAAGAAAGAAACACATGTTAGTGGCCTTTTTGGGATTCTGGAGGCACACATTCCTCATCTGGGTGTTTACTACGACCCATATACCAGGTGACTCGGAAAGGCAGCAAAATTTGAGTGGGCTTGGAACAAGAAAAGGCTCTTCAAACGGGTTCATGGCTTTGCAGTGCAGGCTGTCTGCTGCCCTAGGCCATAAGAGACCAGCAAAGACCCAGATGGTATGCTTGCGGTATAGTGGCAAGAATAGAGATGCCGTCTGGGTCCTGTGGCAGGGCTCCGCATAGGGGAATCACAGGCGAGAGCCCTTGGTATTTTGGAGTAAGGCTCTCCATTCATCTGCAAACATTATTCTCCTTTTGAGAGACAGTTTAGCCTGCTTTGGGGCCTCTAGTGGAAACTGAAACGTTCTGAGCAAATGGGCCACACCAAAGATCACCATAGTAGATCATGAGCCTGCCCACATGAGCCTGGCCGGGTGTTATCTGACCACAGACCATAAAGTAGGACCTGGGACAGCAACAGTCCATTACAAAATGGAAGTGGTACATAAATTGACAGGGCCTGGAGCAGGCCCCAGCCCAGCGGCTACAAGGCTAAGACAATCCACTATAAGAGTTCCCAATCACTGTTAGGTATCCCCTCCGTGTCACTTGCTTGCTTAAAGCACTGACACCTATGGCTGTCATGTGGATTTTGCCCTATAGATCGTTGACTGAGGGAAGAGAAGATCTAGGCCTGGTTTTACTGATGTTTTGCATCTATGCAGGCACCACCCAGAGGGGACAGCTGCAGCATTACAGCCTATTTCTAAAAAACCCAAAGGACATGGATGAAGGAAAAGTCTTCACAGTGGGCAACTTACGGGAGTGCACATGGTTTGCTTTTCCTGGAAGGAGAAATGGCAGAGGTTAGATATATACTGATTCATGGGCTGTAGCCAATGTTTTGGCTGGATGGTCAGGGATTTGGAAGGAGCATGACTGGAAAATTGGTGAGAAGCACATTTGGGGTGAGCGAAGTATGTGGATAGAGCCTCATCTGAATGCGTCAAAGGATGTGAAGATAACTTAGTTCCCATGTCAAAATCGTCATCACAAAAGGTGATCTCAGCATGAGGATGAGTCTTAATAATACACAGTAGGATCAGCGCATGACTCGATATCTGTGCACATAAGTCAGCCTCTTTCTTCAAGCTTTCCCTGTTGTTGCTCAATGGCCTTCCATGAACGCAACAGTGGTCTATACTCCGTGGCAGAGCATGGAGGTTAGCCATGGTGCCTCGACACTATGGATCTCCACTCACAAGGCTGATCTGGACCACCGGCTGCTGCCCAAGTCGTGCCACGAATTTATGCCCAACGCAGATGACCACACTGACTGCCCCCTTGACTTATGGCTTGCTATTCCCTCAGCAGGTGAACAGCCAGCAACCTAGGTGGCAAGGCTTGTACTATACTTGACCAATTCCATCATGGAGGGACAGCATCTTTGTCCTTACCACAATAGATACCTTATTCTCGGTTAGGCACGTCTGCCCCTTCCGCACGTAATCACTTCTGCCCAACAACTACCCATCCCAGCGGACCTTGACGGAATCCCGCCTTATCCAATCCCACTTGGTCCATTTGGTACTTCCTCACATCCCATAATTCATTTCTAGGACCAATGGAAACTCACTTCACACTCCAGCACAAAAAAGTGTGATCAGTGGGCCCGACTGTCATGGTATCCCACTGGTCTTCACCATGTTCCCCCCATCCAGTGAGCAGCTGGCTTGAGAGAACGATGGAATGTGCCATCTCGAAGACACAGTTACGCCAATTAGGTACAATAACCTCTGGAAGGTTGGGGAAGGTTCTCCAGCAGGCAGTAATGTTTGAATTAGCACCCACGTATATTGTACTGTTTACTCCTATAGCTAGAATTCATGGGTCCAGGAAGTAAGCGGTGGAAGTGGGATGTGATTCCACTCACTATCACCCCTAGTGACCCAGTAGAGAAAATTTTTTTGCATCCTGTACCCCACGACCTTGCGTTCTTGCTGGTTCTAGAATGTTTTCTCCAAAGGGGGAGTGTTTTGCCAGAGATACAGCACATTTCCATTGAACTGGAAGCTAAGACTTCCCCTGGACCACTTTGGGCTCCTACTGCCCTTAAGACCAACAGGCTAAGGAAGGAATAAAAGGTAGTAGGAGGGAGTGATTGGATCCAGACTACCCAGGGGAAAATGGACTTTTTCTCCACAATGGGGGCAGAAGGAGATTATAGTCTGAAAACAGAGATGCTGCTAGGGTCCCTTCGTGCTACCATGTCCTTGATCCTCCAAGGTCAATGGAAAACTCCAACAAACCGCAAACCAGACAGACTAATAAATGGCCCAGACCTCTTCTGGGATGAAGGTATGGGTACTCCTCCAGGGAAAGAGCCAGACCTAGCAGAGGTGCTTGCTGATGGTGAAGAAATACAGAATGAGGTAGTTAGAAAGGTAGTCATAAATATACCTGAAGGCCACGGGACCAGTTGCAGAAACGTGTGGATTATAATTAGATTATTAACTTTGTCCTATGTGGGTTAAGAATGTGCTGCTTCACTAATATACATATCACGTATTGTGTTGTTCCCTTTTGAATGTGCAACTGAGATAAGTGTTAAGTGTTGTCATGTTTAAGTTATTAGATACTGAAGGACTAAGTTTTCCTCAAGGACATTACCACCTACTCTAAGATATAATGCTTTACTATTGCACATGAGACACTTATAAAATGTTAGGTGGAATTATGACCTTGCCATTGTTCAAAATTGACATTTAAGCATAACATAAGGAGAGGCTATTTATTGGGTGTCAAGTTGACAAGGGGTGGACTTGTGATGGTTAATTCTGTTGTCAACTTGACTGGACTAAAGAACAAATGAGAGAAAAAGGATCTTCGGATTGGACTACCTCAACCCGCATGGCCCACCCCAAATGTGGGCATTACCTTCTGCCAGCAGGTAGTATTAAAGGCCATGGCAGAGGGAGCTGGTCCTTTTTTTCCTGTAGCTTGCCTCTCTCTCACTGGTGAGTTTGTCTTGCTGCTGTGATCAACCCTACAGATCCCAGCGTGTATTGAGACCAGCAGATCTCCTGGAATCCATCGGGCCTTCAGCACCAGATTGGGACTACTGACACCTCCAGCCTTGTGGACTGAGCAGTTCCCTGGATTCTCAGCCTCTCCAGTGTGGTGGCTACTGTTGGACTACTTGAGTTCTGTCATGTGAGCAAATCAATAAAGTGTCTATAACTATATATTTCTTCCTGTTGCTTCTGTTTCTTTAGAGAACCCTGACTGTATTGGTCACTTTTCTGTTGCTGTGATAAAACCACCAAGAGCAAGGGAACTTATAAAAGGAAGAGTTTATTTGAGTTTATGATTGACAGTTCCAGGACCTTCTAAGACCTCCCAGAACAGTGCCACCAACTGGGGACAAAATGTCTGAATACTTAAAGCCTATGGGGGACACTCATTCAAACCACCACAGTAGCTAAGGATGTCTTTGAACTTCTAATCCTCCTGCGTCAACCTCCTAACTACTGGGATTATAAACAGGGATTACCATGCCTGGTTTATGCATCCTTGGAGACTGAACCCAGGGCTTGATGCATGCTAAGCCCCTTGCTCAGACTTTTAAAGGTTTGAAAATAATATGCCAGTGAACCAGCTTTCCAAAAACATAACAATATTTTCCCACTTCATAGGACACCAGCATCGGGGGATACACAGTGCCACTCCAGTAATGTAAAGGGTATAGGCTGGGGTCCTCACTGCACCCCCATTCAATTTTCCAGTATGGTTTCTACAGGAACCAGACGGACCCTGTGGAATGCCCAGGAATTTCTTTTTTAAAGATTTTTTAAAATTTAATTTAATTTATTTCTGTATGTGTATGAATGTACTGTCTGCATGCAGGTTTGTGCACCCATGTCGTGCAACGCCATGGAGGTCAGAAGAGGGTCTCGGATTCCCCTGGAACTGGAGTTCTCCTGGAATTGGAGTTTCAGACAGTTTTTGGCCGCCATGTGGGTGCTGGGAATCGAACCCAGGTCCTCTGTAAGAGCGGTTGGTGCTTTTAACCGCTAGGCCATCTCTCCAGCCCCATGCCCAGGAATTTCTACCAAGTCAACCTGCCACCACTTCATCTCTAATTGGCTGGACATAGCACTTGAGATGTGGCAGGTAGACACCCTGTTGGCTGTCCTCAGGGAGGAGCTGATCAAGTACTCTCATTCAGAAAAACTGCAGGGGACAGGCTTAACGGTTATTATAGTCCAAGATCTGAGCACCAGACACCATGTGACCACAAGGTGTGGTGTGTGCACTACCCTACCTAGCCCAGGGGCCTGCTGCAAGAATACAGCCTCAGAAACCCAGTATCCTTGGGACGCCCCTTCCACAGGGCCGGGAAGAGGAGTGTTTAGCTGTCCCGAAGGAGAGGTGTTCTAAATGTGTGACCCTCCTTCGCACTGTCAGAGTATTAAAGCAATGGACCCCAAAGAGTTAAAACTTTCCAGAAATCTCATGCTGGGGAAAGGGCTAAAGCCTGGTGCCAGCTACAGGGAAGCTCCTCTCTCAGGAAGAGATTTCACACAGCTCTGACAGCTTGTCGGAGCATCTTATGGGAGAGACTGGAGAGCTTAGAGTGATCTCAGTGGTGGGCACTCGGACTACTTAGCCACTCATGCCTCTTGCCTTCTAGTTAAACTTAAGCCTCTGAGCCTCAAAGATGGACTTGGGGGTCACCATACCCCTTTGCTTGTTCCTCCTCCTAATGTGGCCATGTTAGATAAATCTTCCTTCTCTGATTTTCATGGTTACCTCTCTCTTTAATTGGCCTGCTGAAGACGGATGGCTGGGCCTGGTTTGTTCCGGCTGCTGGGTGGGGCCCAGGTTCCCAGCCTGGCAGTCTAGTAACAAGAGCACGGTGCCTGGCAGACACCTGCATTCTTCAGGTAATTTCGGGTCCCATCAGGACCATGGCCTCCACCCATGACAGGAGACCCCAGGACTCTGTGGCACAGGATACCACCCACACAGACATTCTTGTCCACCCCAAACCAGCTTTGATCAAATCTACCAAATAGTACAGTTAGGCAGACCCAAGGCCGGGAGCACAGAAAGGTTCTGGGTGCTTCGACCCCAGAACCTCCCTCCCTGCCCCCTCCCTGACTCGGACCAGCATCTCTGCTACCAAAGATTGGTAGAGACAAGGCTGGGCTCAGAACACCAGGCTGGGGGCTGCAGCCATTGAAGCCGTGGCCTTGAAGAATGTCCTGAGGGAACCTCTGGCAGACAGAGCCCTGGTCAGAGGGAAGAGTGAGCGCAGGTCTGGGCTGTGGCACATGGCCCTGCCAGGATCCCAGAAGAATGATGGGGAGGTGTGGCGCATGCCAGCCAGAAGTCCCACCGCACCTCCTGGACAGCACTCCGGCCTAGAGCTGAGCCCCAACCAGCAGTTCCTCCAGCCTCCACAGCATTGCAGAGCCTCATGTACAGATTACTTCGGCCATCAATTGGCTCAACTGGGAGAGGGACCTTCAGTAGGAAAGTGCCTCTGTTGGACTGGCCTGTGGCCAAGTCTGTGAGGCACTTTCCTGGTTGTTGAGTGACATAGGAGGCCCAGCCCACTGTGGGCAGTGCCACCCCCGGGCAGGTTGTTCTGAGTTGTATAAGAAAGCAGGCTGAGCACAGGCTTGGGGAGGAAGCCAATAAGCAGCGTTCCTCCATGGCCTATGCTTCAGCCCCTGCCTCCATGTGGCAGTCTTGACTTCCCTCATAGTGATGAACTATGACCTCGGAGTTATGTGACAAATAAACCCTTTCCTCCCCAAGTTGGTTTTGGTCAGTGTTTTTATCACAGCAATTCAAAGAAAATAAGAATCCAAGTACATTATCCACATGCATGCATGCAGGCAAATACACACACATAAAATAAAGTTAAATTAGAATCCAAGTACATTATCCACATACACTCATGCAGGCAAACACACACATAAAATAAAGTTAAATTAAAAAAAATTTAAAGAATTCAGATGTCTCAGTGGTTAAAGAGCATTGGGTGCTCCTGCAGGGGACCTAGGTTAGGTTCCCAGCACCCACATGGCAGCTAATTATAGGGGACCAATGCCCTCTTCTGCCCTCCACAAGCACTGAATGTATATGGTACACTTAGGCAAAACACTCAAACACACAAAATACAAATTAAAAAGAAAATTTTAAAGTATGCATTATACCACAAATGCAAAGCCAACCTGGGCTTATGAGACAAAAACTCAAAACCAGAACATAAACTGATAACTTCATCTTTTTGTTTGTTTGTGATGAGTCCTCATGTAGCCTAAGCTAGCTTCAAACTTTCTATGTAGCAGAGCATAACCTTGAACTGTGACCGTCTTGCGTCTACCTCCTGGGATTACAGGCACACATCACCACACCCAATTTTATGTGGTCCCGAGGAGCTCCATTTCAGGCATACTTTGTGCATGTTGGGCAAACACACTACCAACTGAACTACATCCACAAGCCCCAAATACATTTAAAAAATACGAACAGACTCACTGATACATCGAACACATGATTTTCATTAACAGTGCTGAGAGCCTGATTCAACAAATATATTCAGCAGAATCCACTGAGCATGGGCTGGGAGTGAACGAGCCCTGGTCAGCATCACTGTCATGTTTCGGATCTGTCACATCAGGTAAGCAACATTGACAGATGTGTTCACATCTAATTAAACACTTTATGCCTCTTTATATGTCCACACACTGGCTCGGTTTGGTTCTTTTTAATCCCCAAATGGTATTTTACTACACATATCTGCCAAAATAATAACACTCATCTTTTTATTTATTCGTTTTTATTTTATATGTTTGAGTGTTCTGCCTGCATGTATGTAAGTGCACCATGTGTGTGCAACACATACAGAAGCCAGAAGAAGGTGTCAGATTCCCTGGAACTGGAATTATAGATGTTATTAGTGGCCATGTGTGTGCTGGGAACTGAACCCAGATCCTCTGCAAGAGAAGCCAGTGCTCTCAACCTCTGAGCCAACTCTCTAGACCCTATGTTATATTTCTTTAAAAAAAACTTTATTTGTGTGTGTATGTGTGTGTGTGTGTGTGTGTGTGTGTGTGTGTGTGTGTCAGTTTCTCTTTGTACCATATGATTCCTGGGGATCAAACTCAAGTCCTCTGGCTTGGTGGCAAGCACCTTTGCCTACTGAGCCATCATGCCAGCCCACATTCATCCCCCACTGATTCACATTTTGTTTCCTTTCATTACTGTTGCTGCCCTCACCAGCCATGTGACCATAAACACAATAGCGTGTACCTCTGTTGGGCCATTTCCTAGGAGACAATACCTATATTTTAAAAGAAGACAAAACAAAGACTCCAAGAAGACGACAAACATGCACACAGTGGCACGATCAGTAAAAACAGGGCTGGCATTCAAACCAGGTGTGTGTGGCCTGGAAGGCTGACTGCATTCTCTGCATCCCCGCCCTCTTAGTGTGAGATGCTGGCCACACACCTCATGAGGGACAGCTAAGCCTGACCACCCACACAGGAGCACGGACGTTGCCGATGCTAGAAACCACCGTGAGTCCTTCCAGAGGTCAGTGAGCCCACGAACCACCCACCCCGGAGTCTGAGCCATAATGAGATGAGGGCCGACTGGTGAGCCAGTGGATGAGGCAGGATTCCTCCCAGGGGACAGTGCTGGGTAACACACACCTGGCCACACCCAGGGGCGTCACTGTCAAGTGAATTGAGTCGAAGACCAGGGAGAAGAAAGGACAACAAAGCCACTTGAGTGGGTGGTCCCAAGAGAGGCTCCCTTGTCCCGTCTCCTTCCCAGGGGCCGCTGCACTGACCTCAAATAGAGGCTTCTTTCTGGTATCTCCCCTAACCCCCTGTGTCCATCTCGGGGGGAGGAGGCGTTCCCTAGCAATGGGAGGAGGGCACTGACGTGGTTGGACGTTCTGTTCCTGCCAGTGATACTTAACACTAGTTGATAATTAGCACAAAGCCAGAGCTCAGACTGGCTGGTACTGGATTTTTCCATCCTCGAAAAGAACCTTCTTCCTTAACTACAGGATTTCTTGGTCAAGCGGACAATAGGTGTTAAGAAACTGCTTTGAAATCTGAGCTGTAGAGCTTTCTATTTTACGAACTGCATGGGCAGTACTCTCACAGCCTCTATACTTTATATTAAACTACAGCCTGTATCAGCAATGCCTTGTTTGAGTCATTTTCTATAGAACATGTTAATGATTTACACAGTGACTAAGACTTACTGTTGACACTGGGGCAGAGAGACTTTTCAAAGAACCAGTTTCTACCACCTGGAAAACAATCTCAGATAAGCTTGGCCTGGCCTGGGACTTGAGAGCCTTCTAAATTGAAGGCATGCCCCTGGGAATGTGTCTCCTCTCCCTGAGGCTCAACTGGTTAAGGGGAGGGGGAAAAAAACCCTCACACAATGAAACTCAGAGCAGGTGATTCCAGAAGAAAGACAGAGACAGAGACAGAGACAGAGACATAGCATGAATGTGGGTGTGAGGGATCCAGACTCAGGTCCTTGTGCCTAGGCAGAAAGAGCTTTGGCCATTGAGTCACCCCCTCACCAGCCCCTAACCAAAGTACCATGTGACAGGAAGGGTTTGGAAGTGAAGACACAAAGGCCAGAAAAACTGTATCTTAATGCTTAGTCTGATGAAGATGGACATCACAGAAAAGTGGGGGAAACAGTGATAATAGAAGAGCCGTGCTCCCCGGGGCCTGCCCTGTGCTCCCCTGGGCCTCTGGGCCTCAGGTCCTCCCCTTTGGTGTAGGGCAGGACTCTGTCACACAAGGGTCTTTGGGGTAGGATGGACGTCAGAGCCTGGCCCTCCTGCTCGGAGGCCCTCTGCACACAGCAGAAGAGAGATCAGGAGCCATCCCTGGGCTGCATTATTTTGAGCCCTACTCCAGTCATCTACCATGCCAGGTCCCTGATGTCACTGGCTTGGCCAGTTAAACTCATTTGCTGGAGCCGGGTGTGATGGCACACACCTTCAATCCTAGCACTTGGGAGGCAGAGGCAGGCGGATCTCTGCGAGTTCAAGGCCAGCCTGGACTACACAGAGTGAGCTCCAGGACAGCTGGGGCTAAAGGGAGACCCTGTCTCAAAAATACCAAAAAAAAATCATTTGCTGGGACCGGAGCCCAGCTGGTATGGAACCAGGCAGCCCCTCGGCTCAACAGTTCAGAGCACTTATTGCTCTTCCAGAGGACCCAAGTTCAGTTCCCAGCACCATCTGGTGGCTCACCACTGCCTGGAACCCAGCTCCGGCAGTTGCGATGCCCTCTTCTGGCCTTCTGGGACACCTGCACACACATGCACAAACACATACATAAATAAAAATGAAAATGTTTAAATATAAAATAAAACAAGTTGCTGTTAGATCACGAGGAGCAGCTTTAAGAAAAACTAATCAGGCGGACCTGGGGTACAGCCTGGATGCCCAGCACCTTAGAGGCCAAGACAGAAGGACGGCCATAATTGGAAGGCAGGCTGGGTCCACACAACAAGGGCTTGTCTCAAAAGACCAGCACCAAGAACAACAATGAAAAACATCAGGGTGCTAAGCAGATGGCTAGCAAACAAAAGCACCAGCTGCTCCTGCAAAGGACTCAGGTTAATTCCCATGCCTACATGCCTATATGGTGGCTAACAACCATCGGCAATTCCAGTTCCGTGGAATCTGACGCCCTCTTCTGGCTTCTGTGGGTATCGCACGAACACAGTGCCCTTAACATACATCTAAGCAAAATATCCATATATATATATATGTATCTTTCAAAACACCAAATCAGCACTGAGATACAGACTATGGGGGTAAAAATCTCAGTCCACCCTCCCTCACAAACCTACGGAGAAGGCTTAACCTTGAGCTAACACTGCAGATGACATCTGCCTCCCACACTTCCAGATTGCCTGTTCTGATTCTTTCTGAGATAATCTAAAGCCTGGAAGGCATTTCCAAGACAGATGCTGTCATCTACAAACTTCAGGCTTGAGAACCATGTGATCAAATTACAAAAAAAATTCTCTTAATGTTTTACTAAGGATACAAAATTGTGTTGGGCCACATTTGTGGCTTTCCTGGGATGCACGTAGCCCAGGGGCTACAAGCTGAACACGCCTATGAGTAACTGGAAGAAGTGAGCTTTGACCTTCTATGTCCTTCTAGGTCCAATGACTCGAACGCTAGTCCTGCTGATGCCCCCCTGGTGGGCACAGAAAGCCGGTGGAACTTGCCCACCCCTCTGAAAGTAAACCATCTCTCATGATCACTAACCCAGTTCCAGGATGGCAAACCCACTCTTGCAATAGCTAAGCCCTCTCCTGATAGCTACCCTCTCCTGTTAACCCTACCTCCCCACACTCTGCACATGGAGAGCTGCCTTCCACAGGACTTGCCCACACCCAGCACCTGGAGTGTTGGGTCCTGCAGGGCACAGGGTCCCAGGGGACCCTCCAGCACATGGCCAGGTCTCTCTGACTGCCCAGAGTCTGGAGCTCCCAGTAAGCAGTTTCTATGAACCTCACTCCAGTGAAGTGGCATGTTTACATAGCCCAATCTGGCTTCTTCCTGATCCATCCAGGAAAAGACAGCCATGTAGGATATGGCCAAGCCTACTTCACAGACCGCTGACCAGATCTTGGGCCAGCAGGGAAGCTGACCAAAGACAGGACCATGGCCTTGCTGCACGGCCGAGCCAGCACCCGAGGGCCTGGTTTGGCATCTCACTTTGCCCAGCTGGTATGGAACCAGGCAGCCCCTTGGGGCACAGAATGCAGTAGCTGAGTATTTGGAAAACAAACCAACGGAGAAAACAAATATGACCTGTTTCCCGTTTTCCATCTCAGCTTCACCTTTGGTTCCTTACTGGACATCCCAGGGAAGATCCTGAACCTCCCGAGCAGCGTGCAGACCTCTGTGAAAAGCAGCTAGCCTTCTGGAGCAAGCTCCACCTCCAGGCAGATCACATCCTTGTTAGCTGCGGCCCTGAGCTGCCTCCTCTAGGTTCAAAATATCTCCAAAGACTTCTACTTCATCCTCGAGGGACGTGGAATATGGAGATGTGTCACCTGAACTGTGCATTTGACCCATGAAATGGATACTTGCAGGAGGTCTCATAGATCACTGAGAGGATTTCCCCCAGCTAGCCCAGGCTCTCTCTGGGCCCTTCCAGGATCTCTGTCTCTGCTTGGGAGTGGAAGGGATGCCGATCCAGCCACAACATCCTGCTGCACCGTAACTTAGGAGTCAGGAGGCCGAGTCTTACGCTTCCAGTCCCAGCTCAGTCCCCATTGGCTATGTGACTTCAGGAAGCTGGGTCAACTTTTCTGGGTGCCCTTTCCTCTCACAGAAAATAGAAATAAGAGTGGCATCCAGCATAGTGGTGTGCTGGACCCAGATCCAGTGTTAAATAGCCATGCTTTCCTGGTCAGCCTTCTTCACCCTCCCTAAGCCATCCCACTCTGTCCTCAGTGTGAGGCTTACACACTTCCTGGTGTTATCATTCTTCCTCTGTCTTTTTTCTGCCTTATTAATGGGCCCTCTTAAAAAAAAAAAGATTTAAGCTGGGTATGGTGGTGCACGCCTTTAATCCTAGCACTCTGGAAGCAGAGGCAGGTGGATCTTTGTGAGTTCAAGGCCACCTTGGTCTACAGAGCGAGTTCCAGGATAGCTGGGGCTACAGGGAGACCCTGTCTCCAAAAGACCAAAAAAAAAAAAAAAACCTTTGTAATTATATTCGTGGGTGAGTGCATGCCTGTGAGTGTCTGTGTGAGTGTATGTGTGTCTGTGTGGAGCGCCCATGGAGGTCAGAGATGGGAAGTGGCCAGCACTAAAGAGGCAGCGGTGGGCAGGGAACAGGAGTATCAGCCATTCCAGGAGGCTGACTTTCGTTTCCTTGTAGAGTGGGGGGGGGGGGTGTAGGCATGAATGCATACGTGCTTTTGGTCAAAGCCAGAGCCCGGGAAGTCCTCACGCCTGACATGAGGCTGCACAGTGGTGACTACGTTGGCAGACTCTGGGGCCAGTGTCACTGCTGCTAGACAAAGCACAGGGCCAGGGGACCTGCAGAGCCTCCTCTCCCAGGGCACAAGTGGTGGTGGGCTTTGTCCCAGTTAGCAGGGAGATTGACCATCCCACGTGCAAAGGTGGCACCCGAGAACCAGGTGAGGACACGTCAACTGAAACCCCCAGAAGCCTCACCTGGAGCTAAAGACGATGAGTGGGCGCCCTACTGTGACTTAGCATCCAAGAGAACAAATGATAAAACTGCGGAATTATAAAAGTAATGAAAGTTTGGAAAACTGTACACAATATTCAAGTAGAGGGGTATTAAAGAAAATGGAAATTGATAGGAAGACTTTAGAGTCTGCCTCAGAGCTAAAGATGAATTCTATTCTTGTCCTCTGCCCTTCTCAGAGCCATTCCTCCATCTTCACACTCTGTCCCTCAATGCTCTTCTCTAAAGTTCTTTATTAAAATTGTGTGTGTGTGTGTGTGTGTGTGTGTGTGTGTGTGTATCTGCATGTGGAATATAATGCCCTTGGAGGCCAGATGAGGGTGCTGGGCCCCCTGGAGCTGTAAGCCACCCAGCGTGTGCTGGGAACTGAACTCGGGTCCCCTGGAAGAACGGTAAGCATTCTTTTTTTTAAAGGGATTTCTTTTCAATTTTTTAAAAAAATTTATTTTATATGTGTAAGTGTTTTGTCTGTAAGTGCACCGCACATGGAGGCCAGAAGAGGGCGCTGGATCCACTGAAACTGGAGTTAGCCACCATGTTCGTGCTGAGAACCAAACTCAGGTACTCTACAAGAGCAGCCAGTGGTAACTGTTGGTGAGCCATCTCTCCAGCCCTCCGTGAGCATTCTTAACCCCAGAACATTCTCTCCAGCCTGGCCCAACACTTTTTTGTACATGGATGAACTTCCTAAAACTGCAACAGAAAGGCTTTTGCCTCTCAGTCTATGTTTCCCCTGATGTTTCTTTTAAGAAAACAGACTTTTCAAGGTTCTTGCCTCAAGCACAAAGTACAGACATACAAATCATCAAGTTGGCTTGGTGATGACTAAGGAAAAAAATTTTTTTTTCTGAATTCAAAAAAATTGTCAAGAAAAAAATAAGAAAGCAAGGAACTATCCACTGTAAAAAAAAAGTATGAAAATTATAGCTATAAAATATATTCTTGGTTAAAAAAAAGAAATGAAAATGGTTTTGAATAAAGAAGGATTTTGTAGGTGAAAATACAGTTTTGTCCTAAAAGTAAAGGGTTATTCCAAATTAAAAATAGATAAGCCTGGAGCTAGCAACAACATGGTGGTTGAGTGTGCTCTTCCAGAGGACATGAGTCCAGTTCTAAGCATGCACGTCAGTGGCACAAGCCACCTGTAACTCCAGTTCCAGGGATCCAAACTCTCTTCTGGCCTCCAAGGGCACCTGTACCCACCCCTCTCATAAATAAAAATAAATCTTTTGAAATTAGGTAAGCATTCAAGAGACAGAGGCAGGAAGATCTCTGTGAGTGGAAGGCAAAACTAGAAAGTTTTTAAAAAAGTTAAAGTAAAGGCTGGAGAGATGGCCTAGCAGTTAAGAGCGCCAACTGCTCTTGCAGAGGACCCGGGTTCAATCCCCAGCACCCACATGGCAGCTGAGAACCATCTGTAACTCCAATTCCAGGAGATCTCCAGTTCCAGGGGAATCTGACACCCTCTTCTGACCTCCGCGGCATTGCACGACACAGATGCACAAACCTACATGCAGACAATACATTCATACACATAAAAAATAAATAAATAAAATTTTTAAAAAGTTAAAGTATGTCACATGAAGGTTTAAGAAAGATGATATATACGTACAAACACAAATGTACATATACATATTTGGTATAATTAAAGGTTACTGAAACTTGCTTACTTAGATCAAAATTCAATGTACTTACTTTACTTAACACTTACTTTTTGCTTTGAGAAAAGTCTCACTATGACGCTCTGACTAGCCTAGAACTTGCTAGGTAGACCAGGCTGGCCTGATTTTCTGTTTTATCCCTTTATCGAATGGACCATTTAAAATTTGACAATTAGGTTTTATCTAAAGCCCTCCCCTAGGGGGTAAGATGCCCTAGAGCTCCTTTGTATACATGCCCACTGAGATAAAACTTCCTCTTGTCAGAAAGCCACCACCTTATCAGTGTGAAAATTTCTATTAGAAAGAATAATCTCTCCTTGGAACTATTATAACACCCTGTCCATCGTAGTCATCATGGGGCTCATGTTACCACCAAGGTGTTTACACCTGTAAGTGATGTCGGCCTGCTGTGCAGTGTTTTCCCCTGGAGTGCCTGAAGGAACAAATCACATCATTAAAAAAAAAATCCTTTGATATTAGCTTTCAGACTTCCTGGGGTCATGCAGTCCTTCACAACTGTCAGACTCAACTCGCAGCAGAGAAGCTTCCTTGTCCAGCAGATGGTGATTAACAGAGACCCACACTGGCCAGTGTACAGGGCGCTTATCCCTGAATAGGACACGTACGTCAAACCTCTGCCTCCTGAACCTCAGAGATCACTGAGGAAGAGGGGAGCAGAAAGATTATAAGAGCCGTAGTGGTGGATGACCACAGTAAAGAGTTTCCTAGACAGCTAGAAAATTATTTGTAGGAGCTCACAGCAATGGTGACAGCTCAAACCAGTCCCAGCATAAACATGGGAAGATGGGTAAGAAGCCTCAGCTCTATCAGAGGAGCCCTGGCAACTGATGGTGGCTGGAGAGGAGAAAGTCAGTCTCTTTTAAGGATGTGACTCTTGGTATTTTAACCAAGTTCAAGTGGAGGGACCCTGCAGAGGCTTGAATGAGATTGTCCCCTCTAGGCTCCAAATATTCGGCCTTTTTTCCCCAGTTGGAGGTTGTGGGTGGCCATGATGGAGGAAGCTCATCCCTGGGGGTGGCTTAGAGAGTTCAAAAAGCCTCACCAGGGGCTGGAGAGATGGCCTAGCGGTTAAGAGCGCCGACTGCTCTTGCAGAGGGCCCGGGTTCGATCCCCAGCACCGACATGGCAGCTGAGAACCATCTGTAACTCCAATTCCAGGAGAACTCCAGTTCCAGGGGAATCTGACACCCTCTTCTGATCTCTGAGGCATTGCACAACACGGGTGCACAAACTTGCACGCAGACAGTACGTTCATACACATAAATAAATAAAATAAAATAAAAAATTTTTTAAAAAAGCCTCAGCAATCTCCAGTCCCTCTCTGCTTCCCATGCCTGCTTGAAGATGTGAGCTCTGCTCTCTGTTCCTGCTCGGCCTCCCGCCACCACGCCTCCCACCACGATGGACTCTAATTCCCCTGGAACCATCAAGACTCAGCACAAATAAACTCTTCCTTTTATAAGTTCCCTTGGTCATGGTGGTTCTATCACAGCAACAGAAAGGTGACTAATACAAACCCACAGCCAAATGATATTTGGATCTAATACCATCAAAGTATATGCTATAAAAATTGCAAAAATTCAATAAAAATTTTTTTGAAAAATCCATTGGAAAAATTGATTGAAGCTTCCAGTTTCCTTAGCCAAAACACTTCCACAGTTCCTTTAAATCTCACAGTCTATCTCTTTTGGAAAACATCAGTTATTTCCTTGTGAAATAATGATTAGGCATCCTGTGAGAGGGGACAAAGGTCTGTGTGTGCCATCTGTGCTAGAGGAGACTTTTACCAAATCAAAATTGGTTGCAGTTTCCCCACAATGAGCTCCTGGGAGATGACGAATGGAATAAAGGAGAGCTAAAATTAGAAAAGACCCCATGTCAAAGACTTCCTTCAGTGTGGATGGGAAGGAAGCAGCCCTCAGGTGATTCTAACCACATCCTATACTGCAAAGCTTCCATGGTAACCTCTGAACACACCCCCAATGTGTGCTGACTCCTTAGGACACATCCACTTGGACTTCAGAAAAGCTGGTGACACCCATATTTAAAGCCATTCACAATTAAGAACATCAAGTAACTGAACTCAAAACTCTTCTGAAAATATTTCTAGTGAGACTCATCTTTTTTATAAATGGGCTGTTTAGTTTTCATTGTCAACTTGGTACAACCTTGAGTCATCCAGGAAGAGGGAACCTCAGCTGAGGAACTTTCTCTATCAGATTGGCCTGTGGCCATATAACTGCTATGGGAAGGCTCATGCCACTGTGTAGCTGAAGTTAAGCCAGTGTGCTGTGCTCCTCCACAGTCTCTGTACCAGGTCCTGTCTCTAGCTTCCTGCCTTGAGTTCCTGCCCTGCCCTCCCTCAATGATGACCCAGAAGTATAAATCAAAGAACCCTTCCATGTCATAAGTCGTTTTTGGTGGGATTATCTTGCCACCACCACAGAGTAAAATCATAATAATAATACATTTCTTAAATACTTTTATAGCGAGACCTTTTGGAAATTGTCTGAGATATGTGCAATTTACCTTGGGGTATCTTCTTAACTGATAAGAATAATGCCAGTCTTGGAACTGGAGTGAGAGCTCAGAGCACTTGATGCTGCTGTAGAAGACCTGGGTTTGATTCCCAGCACCCACATGGCAGCTTTCAATTGGCTCTTACTCCAGTTCTGAGGGATCCAACACACTCTTCTGCCCTTCAAGGGCACTACACACACACAGTGCATTTAAATAAATGTGGGCAAAATAAACATAAAATAAGAACAAATGTACCAGGGATGGAGAGATGGCTCAGCAGTTAGAAGCTATGGCTGCTCTTGCAGAGGACCTGTGTTCAGCTTCCAGCACCCACATGGTGGCTGACACCCATCAGTAACTAGCTCCAGTTCCAGGGGATCTGATACCTACTTCTAGCCTCCGTGGGTGTAGACAATCCCCCAGGCCTGCTGGGGAATTTTGTGGTCTGACTGTGAACAAGGGGGTGAGAGGTGCAGTCAAGACACAGACCCTGGGAATCGGGTGAATGCAGATGGAGGGCAAGCTGTCACCGATTCATTTATTGGGGGCAAGTTTAGGGTTGATCTACTGTTCGAATTCCGCTCTCCTCTAGTGCAGTCATCGCGTCACCTTGTGATTGGCCCAGGCCTGCAACTTAGCTGCTTGTATGTTCTCGCCTGCCTAGGGCAGGTTAGGTTGATGAGGGACAAGCTCTGAGGATGTGTAATTCTCAGCATACTGGCTACTACACGTGGGCACTGAATGCATGTGGTGCACTTACATACATGCAGGCAGAATACTCATACACATACATTCAGGCAGAACACTCATACACATAAAAGAAAAATAAATAAATAAATCCTTTAAAACAAAATATATCAAGAAAAATTTTAAGGAAAAAAAGAAGGCTGGTCTTGACAACATTAGGAAGCTGAATGAAGATGGCGCCGCACCCTCTTGTTGAGTACGGCTTCGTTATGACTCTGCTGGTGACAAGCTCTTGCTTTGCCTGACCCAAGTCTTCATGCATTAAAAAAGTTTTCACTACTTTCATAACGGAATCCTCTCATTAGTCAATGTAACTTTTTAGTTTTAGCCTTTTTTTTGTTGTTGTTCTTTTTGAGACAGGGTCTCCCTTTAGTCCCCCAGGTGTCCTGGAGCTCGCTCTGTAAACCAGGGTGGACTTGAACGCACAGAGATCTGCCTACCTCTGCCTCCCGAGTGCTGGGATTAAAGGCGTGTGCCACCACGCCTGGCAAATCAATGTAACTTTTTTTTTTTTTTTTGTCTTTTTGAGACATGGTCTCTCTGTAGCTCTGGCTGTCCTGGAACTCACTCTGTAGGCCAGGCTGGCCTTGAACTCACAGAGATCCACCTGCCTCTGCCTCCCAAGTGCTAGGATTAAAGGCATGTGCCACCACACCCAGCTCAATGTAACTTTTAAAATTCCAGCTTTGAGATTACAGAGATTTATTTTAAATCTTCCAAAAAACTCTTCATTTTAAGAGTTCCACTAATTTAGATCCAACGCTCCCAGAGTCAAACAATAGAACTTCCCCCTAAGAAGAAGGGGTGATTAACTGGATCTAGCTACCTGGATTTCTGCATTGAGCTGATGCAGTGAACACTGTCTAGAGACACATGCCACTGTCAGATCTGGAAAGTTCTGGGAATATGACATATTTAGACTTTTGTCTACCTTGGAGTAACTTTGACTCTATTGATGCATGTTAGGGATACCCAGAGATTTGGGGGTGACCTTTTTAATACAAATTGTACAGAAATAATTTGGCTTCTATGGCAAAAACATCCATGATATTTTGGTCAAAACTGGCCAAATGCTAGGATCAAAAGAGACCTCAGTGGAGATAAAGTGCTGGATTGGGGGATTTTAGGATAATCTGAATTTGATAAAAGTAAAACCAGACATATTGTTTAAAAATGATTATGTTCAAAAGTAGGATACATAGAATCTTATTTCTAAAAAGAGGGGGCTTGTAAGCCAAGAGACAACTCTGAGTGCTTGCAGTCCCTAGGAGAGGAAGTCCATAAAGAGTTACCTGGGATTCGAAAAATACCAAAATACTCATTTTCCAAGATTTTATTTATTGTTTTTAGTATTTATGTTTATTATGATATTATATAGTTTTGCCTACATAAAACTGTACCATGTGTATGCAGTGCCAGCAGGGCCCAGAAGAGGCTTCAGATCCCCCAGAGTTACGGACAGTTATTAGCCGCTATGTGGATGCTAGGAACCAAACCTGGGTCCTCTGGAAGAGCAGCCAACAGTCTTAACCACTGAGCCATCTCTCCAGCCAGCCTCCAAATAGTCATGTTTTGCAAATAAAAAGTAGGAGAGCATCAGGAATTCTTCCCACTAGAATCCCATTCCTTCTCTCATAGGTAAGAAATAAGATTTTGTAGACTTCAAAGTAAAAGAAATCAGAAGAGACAAAGAGGACCATGACATCTTTATCGAAGGAACAATTAACCAGGAAGATTTGACAATCCTAAATGTTTATGCACCAAACTTGGGTGCACTTAACTATATAAACACAATTCTGCAGGACCTCAAGACACAGATTAACCCTAGCACACTCATAGTAAGAGACTTCAATACCCCATTGAGCCCTTTGGACAGGTCAACAAGACAAAGAATAAACAGAGAGACATCTGAACTGAATGATATGATACACCAAATGGACCTCACAAACCTCTACTGAATATTCCACCCCAATACCAGAGAATACACTTTCTACTCAGCACCCCATGGAACATTCTCCAAAATCGACCACATAGTGGAACACAGAAGAAACGTCCACAAACACAAAAAGATTGAAATAATTTCATGCATTCTATCAGACCACAATGCAATAAAGCTCACTATCAACACCAGGATAAGCTCTACTATCTACAAGAACACATGGAGACTAAACAACACACTCCTGAATAATGAATGAGTCAAGGAAGAAATAAAGAAAGAAATGAAAGCATTCCTGGAACTAAATGACAATAACAATACAACACATCAAAACCTATGGGACACTTTAAAAGTAGTCCTAAGAGGGAAGTTTATAGCCTTGGGTGCCTACATTAAAAAACAAAAACAAAAACAGAAAGAGCACAAATAAATGATCTAACACTACAGCTAAAAACACTTGAGAGACAACAACAAATGTACCTTAAACACAATAGACAGGAAGAAATAACAAAAATCAGAGCAGAAATCAATGAAATAGAAACAAAGAAAACAATGCAAAAAAATCAATGAATCCAAAAGTTGATTCTTTGAAAGAATAAACAAGACAGACAAACCTCTAGCCCACTTAACCAAAAGAAAGAAAGAGCAACTCCAATTCAATAGAAGTTGTGATGAAAGGGGAAATATCACAACAGACAATGAAAAGATCCAGAGAATCACATGGGAATACTTCAAAAGCCTATACTCTACTAAGTTTGAAAACCTAAGAGAAATGGATGAATATCTGAAATCCTGGGAATCACCAAAGCTTAATCAAGAAGAGATTGACAGCTTGAACAGACCCATAATATATGAAGAAAATGAAAATGTAATAAGAAACCTCCCAATTAAAAAAAAAGCCCAGGCCCAGATGGTTTCACAGCAGAATTCTATAAAGCATTTCATAAAGATAGCCAGGCGTGGTGGCACACGCCTTTTTAATCCTAGCACTTGGGAGGCAAAGGCAGGAGGGCCTTTGTGAGTTCAAGGCCAGCCTGGTCTACAGAGTGAGTTCCAGGACAGCTGGAGCTACAGGGAGACCCTGTCTCAAAAAGACCAAAAAAAAAAAAAAAAAGAAAAAAAAGATTACAACTATTATTAGTCAAACTGTTCAGAAGGAATTCTCCCAAATTCCTTCTATGAAGCCAGCATCACTCTAATACCAAAACCAGAGAAAGATACAACCAAAAAAGAGGGAGACCCTGTCTCAAAAAGACCAAAAAGAGAGAGAGAGAGAGAGAGAGAGAGAAAACTATAGACCCATCTCATTAATGAACACAAATGCAAAAATTCTCAACAAAATACTTGCAAACTGTATACAAACCCACATCAAAAAGATCATCATCCATCATGACCAATTTGGATTCATACCAAAGATTCAGGGAAGGTTCAACATATGAAAATCAATAAATATCATAAAACATATAAATGGACTGAAAGACAAAAACCACACAATCATCTCAATTGACACAGAAAAAGTCTTTGACAAAATCCAGCATCCCTTCATGCTTCAAGTCCTAGAGGGAATTGGATTGGAGGGATCATTCCTCAACGTAATCAAAACCATATACAGGAAACCCACAGCCAACATCATCCTAAATGGAGAAAAGTTAGAAACATTCCGCTTAAATGTAGGAACACGGGAAGGCTGCCCCCTATTGCCACTCCTGTTCAATATAGTGCTTGAAACACTTGCTAGGGCACTAAGGCAAGAAAAGGAAATTAAAGGAGTACTAGTTGGAAAAGAGGAAGTCAAGCTATCCCTTTTTGATGATGATATGATTGTTTACTTAAGGGATGCTAAAAACTCCACCAGAAAACTCCTAGAAATGATTAAGAGTGTCAGTAAAGTGGCAGGATACAAAATTAAACTAGAAAAATCAGTAGCCTTTCTTTACACCAAAAACAAACAACTGAAGAAGGAATGCAAGGAGACCGTCCCACTCACAATAAAACAATAAAATACGTAGGAACAAACCTAATCAAAGACACCAAGGATTGCTACAAAAAAATTTTTAAACCCTTGAAGAAAGAAATTGAAGAAGACGATGGAAAGACATCCCATGCTCATGGATTGGAAAAATTAATATAGTAAAAATGTCCATTCTACCAAAATTAATATACAGATTCAATGCAATCCCAATTAAAATCTCCAAGAGTTTCTTCACAGGCTTGGGGGAAAATCCTTAATTTCATATGGAAAAACAAAAGACCCCAAATAGCCAAAGCAACCCTGAGCAAAAAGAGCAATACAGGGGGATCTCTATACCAGACTTCAAATTATACTACAGGGCTGTAGTCATAAAAACAGCTTGGTACTGGCACAAAAACAGACATGTAGACCAATGGAACAAAACTGAAGATCCAAACTTGGGCACATACAATTTCAGCCACCTCATATTTGACAAGGGGACCAAGATTACACAATGGAGGAAAGACAGCATCTTCAGTAAGTAGTGTTGGCAAAACTGAATCACCACTTGTAGAAGAATGAAATTAAACCCCTGCCTCTCGCCCTGTACAAAAGTCAACTCCAAATGGATAAAAAAGATCTCAACATGAAGCCCAAAACTCTGAATGTGACAGAAGAAAAAGTTGGCAGCAACCTATAAGACATAGACATAGGAAAAAACTTTCTAAATCAGACAGCAGCTGCTCAGGAAATAAGGTCGACAATTGACAAATGGGACCTCATAAAACTCAAAAGCTTCTGTACAGAAAAAAAAAAACAGTCAAGGAAATGAAAAGAAAACCCATAGAGTGGGAGAAAATCTTCACTGCAGATACATCTGACAGAGCATTAATTCCCAGAATATATAAACCACTCAAAAAACAAACAAGAAAGAAAACAAATGACTTATTCAAAAGATGGAGCAAAGAGCTGAACAGAGATTTCACAAGTGAGGAATTAGAGATGGCTGAGAAACATCTTAAGAAGTGTTCCACATCACTAATAATTAAAGAAATGCAAATTAAAAGCACTTTAAGACTGGCTAGGATCAAGAAAACAAATGATACCAAATGCTGGAGAGGTTGTGGGGAAAAGGGAACACTCATCTACTGCTGGTGGGAATGTAAACTCATATAGCCACTATGGAAAGCAGTGTGGAGAACACTTAAAAGACTCAAAATGAGCTTGATCTGACTCAGTCATACCACTCCTGGGACTATACCCACAAGACTCATCCTACCACAGAGATACATGCATAGCCATGTTTATTGCAGCTCTCTTCACAATAGCAAAGATGCCCTGCGCCATCCAGCAGCGCGAATCATTGGAGGTGGACCGGGAATTAATCACATGTTCAACTTGTTCTTTGTAGTTTCTTTTAATGGTACCAGTTCCTTTTAACTTCTACTACTACTAATGCTACTAACAATTGCTAGCAATTACTAACCATTACTAACTACAATAGCCTAGAAACCAAGAACATTTATACCAGTAGTGAGCCAATCAGCAGACAGATTATATAACAGTAGTGGACCAATCAACATATAAGTTTTGTATTCATAGACACCATTCCCCATGCAACAGTCCCACCCATGAGCTTAACAAAGTAGCATGAATGGAGCATGATGCATAAGAAACAGCACTCATATATCATCTTGAAAATTACTGAAGCATGCGCACTGTGTTCTTCAGCCACCGCCCTTTGGCTACAAATCAAGCGCCATGGCTACAGACCAAGCGCCATTTCTCTTTAGCCACTTCAGCACTCTTTGACTCCCACAGTTCCCCCTTTTTGTTTTACATAGGGGAGTGAGCCATGGGGCTACCACGCACTCAGGATAGACTGTGCCTGTCTTAGGTGTCTCTATATCTCAGGACTGTCTTAACCATCACAGGAACCCTGACTCTAAGCGTCAGGGTCCTGTCTTAGGTTGATGAGTCTAGGATGTGGACTTACCCGTCTTTGACTACCGACCATCAAGTTGGGTGAGTCATATTCTAGCGCTTTTTTTCATTCTTTAAAGCAAAAGGCTAAACTGTAAGAGCAACCAGTGAAGTTTTTCCAATTTTAGTATAGTCCATAAATGACCAGTCCAGTGATGGGTACTTAGACAACTAGGATAGAGATTACAGTATCCAAGAGAACAGTACACAAGATCTTGAGGTACAGTCTATTAATCATTTTGTCTTGGAAACAAAACATACCCAAGAAATACTTCCTTATCTAAGAGAACATCTTGCAGGTAAACAGAAAAAACAGTGCAGGAGGTATGCCTTCTGTCACGCTTGGCTTACCAAGCATTTCTGTTTCTCATAGCTACATTCAAAATGACCTCAGATAGAGCCTGCACCTCAAGCCATGTCTGTGTTTCCACAAGTTTTTCCTTTTTTAGTTTTCAGTGTAAGAAGTTTCATCCATATCAAATTTAGATTTTCTTGATTTGACTTAACACAACAAAGATAGAACAATCCAAATAGACTAATTACAATAGCTAAAACTCCAAACATGCCTCCAGCAGTATGAGTTATACTTTGTAACATTCCTTTTGGATCTAATCCTGTAAGTTTATCAGCAAATATTTGTGCAACAGTAGCAGCATCCTCATTAAACATACTTTTAGCAAAAGTATCCTCAGTTTCTCTAAGTTTTATAATTTTTGCCTTCATTGATGCATTACCATGTAAATAAGCTTGAAACTCCTTCCATGTTAAAACAGTTTCATTGTATTGTAATTCAGTAATACAGAAAGTAGTTGAGTTCCAATCACACCTAAGATGCAATTGTTCCTGCAACAACAACATTTTCTTTCTTACCCACCCTACCATTTGTTTTAACACATCTATTTCAGTTTGTAAACGGGAGTCAATTTCAACTTGATGGGACCACATAGTATAAGAATCTTGATGCCATTGTTCTACAAAATGTTTACTTTGAATAGCAGTATGTAAGGCAATACCAGATACAGCAGCAGTTGTAGTAACTGCGATAAGGCTCAAAATCACAGCAACAACAATTCCTATCATATACTTAACACGCTTTAAAATTTTCTTTAAAAAATTACAAAATTAGCTCGGCATGGTGGCACACGCCTTTAATCCTAGCACTTGGGAGGCAGAGGCAGGCGGATCTTTGTGGGTTCAAGGCCAGCCTGGTCTACATAGTGAGTTCCAGGACAGCCGGAGCTACAGGGAGACCCTGTCTCAAAAAGACCAAAACAAAACAAAACAAAATTCCAAAATTACAGGATCTAAAGGATCATGGGCCCAAGGCCTACCAAGATTTATAGGCATCCAAATGTGAGTTTTCTGTTGCAAAATCATTAAAGATTCATTGTCATTTAAACTAACAGAAGTATTAATACAGGAAAATAGTCTACATTCAATACAGGAAATATTAGATGAAAAACTGAAAGTTCCTATAAGAATTACATAAGGCAAAGGTACACAAACAATAATATTAGTGCTACTAAATTTTTTAAATATATAGGTAGCAGCTGACACTGAAGTCCCAACAAAACTTCCATTGAACATTTGTATTGGTTTGATAGCTGCAGCCAATTTCCACAGATGAGTCTGCAACACAGCAGGAGATGTCAAAATGGCCAATCGATTATCTGCAATACCGCTGTCACCCCAAGCCATTAATCAATGTTTGTCATAGACAGTGTCTTCTTGTTTTGGGTCCTCGGTCATTCTTACAGTTTTAAGCAAATCACAAGTAATAGCATTCCATTCTGAACAAGTTTTAACAAAGAGCCCATATGGTCCCCAATTGACCCAACGTTTTTTAATAATTTTTCCAAATTTACCTAAGCATTCAGACCATATAAATGGCTTATATTTTAATCCAATATAAGTAAAATCAGGGCAATTTGGCAATGTCAATTCTATTTCTCTAATAACATTATCCCATGTCTGATTTATAGACCACGCAGAAAGCCACTGTAAATGTGTCTGGCTTCTGGTTATATCTATTCCTGGCAATAACCAATGTTGGTACACCAAAGGCAAGCAAAATTCACCAGAGCCTAAACAAATGGGAATCTTTTCCATGGTATGAGTAAAATTACATTTAGTGCCATCATTAATGTTAAAAGAAGTAAGATCATCCCATGGTGGAGAGAGAATCTTTGGAGTAGTATAAACTAGTAAATCCATATCTCCCCAATACATAGGTTCTAACATAGGATTGGGAATATAAGCCCAATAGTTTACATTTACTGCTTGGCCAAAAGAAATAGCAGAAAGTGAAACACACATGGCTAAAAACAAATTTTTAGCAGTAAAGGGTTTTACAACTTTTTTAGATGGGTTAGCAGCTAGGATCCAAGTTGCTGTCATCTCTGGTGTCATCCTGATTGTCTGTTTTCAAGCTTATCTGTCTAATCAGCCATTCCATAATCCACCTCGGCACCTCTTCATCCTGAGGAAAAACACAAGCACTGCCTCAGCCGCAGATAAATACTGGATCTGGACCTTTCCACTTATTAAGCAACACATCCTTCCACATAAATAGAGGTTTTTCTGTCCTTGAAGGGTTCCAGTGACGCTCACCAGCAGTGCGGCCTTCCTTGTCCAAGGTTAAAAAATTTAAAGTAAATAAAGCAAGGTTTAGTCTCTCTCTAGGGGTTTTACACACATCTCCCCCTTTTTGTTTTATGAGCATGTTTTTTAGAGTTTGATCACTGCGCGCCACAATACCACTTTTATGAGTAATACTGAAAGTTCGACAGAACCGGGAGAAAGCAGATGAGGAACAGGCAGACCCATTATCTGTCTTGATGACTTTGGGAACACCAAGTATGGCAAACATTTGTAAACAATGAGCAATGACATCCCTTATTGTTACCCGAATGAGGGAAAGCATGAATGAATCCCGAAAAAGTGTATATATTTTAGAGTGCCAAATGATGGCTCATGAGTGACATCCATTTGCCATAGATGATTAGGTTGTAGTCCCTTACGATTAACCCCATAATGAGGGACTGGCAGTAAAGGGCTACAGAATTGACAGTTTTTTACTATGTGTCAAGCCTGTTCTTTAGTTAAATGGAATTTAGCTCTTAAGGTAGTTGAATTAACATGAAATAATTTGTGAAAATTTCTTGCTTGTTCTTCTATAGAAAGTAGGACAACAAGCTTTGTAGCCAAGTCAGCCATAGCGTTACCCTTACTTAATGGGCCTGGTAATCCATTATGGGCTCGAATATGTCCAATGAATAATTTTTCTTTTCTGGCCCATAATAGTCTTTGAATTTGTAAGAATAAAGTATGAGCTGATGTGGATGGGGAAACAGTCCCTGCTGTTTCTAAATGAGGAACAGCCTGAACAATGTATTTGCTGTCTGTGAAGAGATTGAAGGATTGTGTAGAATAAGTTTCAAGAACTATAATCACTGCAGTTAATTCAACTAGTTGTGCAGATGAATATGGAGTGTGAAAAGTGTTTGACTCTCCTTGGGTAACAACTGCAGTAATTCCATTGGATGATCCATCTGTGAATACAGTCAAAGCATTAGGAAGCGGATGCTGTGGTATAACCCTAGGGAAGATTACTGGGTGTTGACTGAAAAATGTAAGTAGAGGTGACTTTGGAAGATGGCACTCAATGGGAATATTAGTAGTGTATTTGAGGATGGCCCAACTGTCAGAATTGTTATATAACCATTAGAGTTGAATTGTAGTATATGGAGTAATTATAACATCAGGATGTTTACCAAAAACTTTTAAACATTGTGTGAGGCCAGTAAAAATGGTTTGGACTATTGTCTCAGGATAGTCAGTGATATGTTTACTATGAATAGAGTGATTATGGATCCACATTAAGGGTCCATTTTGCCATAATATTTCAGTGGGAGAATGTGGAGAGGACAGAATTATGAACTGTATTGGTTCTGTAATATCAGTTCTTATACAATGAGCCTTTTCCAGAGCCTGTTCTACTAAAGTCAAGGCCTTTCTTCCTTCTGGAGTGATTTCCCTAGGGGAAGTTGGATCGGGGTCTCCTCTTAAAATGTCAAATAAAGGCTTGAGATCATGAGTTGTAAGTCATAGAGTGGGTCGTATCCAATTTACATCCCCCAATAATTTTTGGAAATCATTTAAGGTTTTCAGATGGGATGTATTAAGATGGACCTTTTGAGGTTTAATTAATGTATCCATGACAGTGTAACCTAAATATTTTATAGGCAAGGTTTGTTGTACCTTTTCAGGAGCCCTATGAAGTCCATGATGTTGCAATTGTTGAGTAAGGGCCATAAAGACTGTTTGTAATATTTTGTCTTTATGGGCTAAAAGAATGTCATCCATATAATGGATCACCAATATTTGAGAAAACTGAAGTCTAAATGGTCGCAAGGCAGAATCTATAAATACCTGACACATAGTGGGGCTGTTAGCCACTCCTTGTGGGAGAACAACCCAATGAAATATCTGGTTGGGAGTCATGCAATTAGTACTAGGAACTGAAAAAGCAAATCTAGGAGCATCCTCAGCACACAATGAAATACTAAAGAAACAATCTTTGATGTCTATAACAATGATATGAAAATCCTTAGGGATTGCAGCAGGGTTAGGGAGTCCGGGCTGTGTGGGACCCATAAGAACCATTGTTTCATTGACCTTTCTCAAGTTCTGGAGAAGATGCCATTTTCCTGATTTTTTCTTATAACAAATATAGGAGAATTCCATGGGGAAGTTGAAGGCACTATGTGTCCCTGTTTTAACTGCTCACTAACCAGCTCATGTGCTGCCTGGATCTTTTCCTGGGACAGAGGCCACTGAGGTATTCAGACAGGGTCATCAGATTTCCAAGTAATTTTTAGTGGTTATATTTGATCAGTGGCCCCTAAGAAAAAGGATATCCTATCCCATGTCTATCAGTTTTTTTGTTTAGGAATAATTGGTTCTGTTATTCCCTGAAGACATTTTCCTAATCCTTTTTCAGGTATATAACCCTGTTGCTTCATTAACTTCGTAGCAATTGTAGGCTCATCTGTGGTAAGATGGACTCCCATTTGACTTAAAATATCTCATCCCCATAAGGTCACAGGCAGGGAACTGAGAACATAAGGTTGGAATAGGCCTGAATTACACTCATAATCTTTCCACTGTAATATTTTGGCACTTTTGTCAGGAGACTGGGAATACCCCAGACCCCTCAGAGTGGCTGTTGATTTTTGTATAGGCCAGCCCTTTGGCCAATCTTGGAGGGCAATAACAGAAGTATCTGCTCCAGTATCTAAAAGTCCAGTAATTGGGATGCCTTGATCAATAAGCCTCTTTATAGGCCTATTGTTACAAGTCATAGACCAAAAAAATCATAGATTCTTTTCCTGTAGATCCAAAGCCCCTATTTCTTCGGGATTGGGGAATTGCTTTAGTTTGTTGTGCTGCACTAGGCAGTAACACTAATTGTGCAATGTAGTCTCCAGGATCAATGACAGATATACCTTTTGGGGAATTAACCGGAATTTGAATTTTGCCTGTGTAGTCTGAATCAATAACCCCAGGAAGGACAAAAAGGCCAGTTAATATTTTTTGAACTATGCCCAAGAAGTAAACTTACAGTTCCTGGAGGTAGTGGTCCCCTAATCCCTGAAGCCATCAACTGTACTCCCATATCTGGTGTTAATACGAGTCTAGAGGTGGCACAGAGGTCCAATCCTGCGCTTCCTTGGGTTCCTCTGCAGAGGAAGTTAATGGTAGGAAGGGATTGTGATGTGGAATTGTCTGTATTGGGTAAATTGGTGGAGCCAAGTCCATGGCTGCCCCATACATTTGGGGGGCCTGAGGCAGTGGACCCATCTTCCCGTTTTTTGAAAACAGAAGAATAGGACGTCCCTCCCAATCAGTTTTAGCTTTACATTCATGGGCCCAGTGTCTTCCTCTTTTACATTTTGGACATACACCTGGGGGGCACAATTGTGACTGAGGGAAAGAATTTCTTCTATTTTAGGGGCAATCTTTTCTCATATGTCCAGGTCGTCCACAATTGAAACACTTAGATCTAGCTCTGCTTCCTGATCTTAGTGGAGAAACTCCACGTATCACAGCAGCAATCACAGCCCCTGTAACTGTGGCATCATTAATATCTCTGCAGACCTTAATGTAAGCAGAGAGATCTCTATTCTTCCAGGGCTGAATGGCTTCTCTACACCATTTGTTTACCTGTTCATATGCCAACTGCTTAATCAGCAGCATTGCCTGGTCCACATCTCCAAATATTCTACTTGCTGTTTGGATTAGTCTGTCTACAAAATCTTCATAAGGCTCCCTGAATCACTTTTGACAGCTGTCCCTGTAAATCACCTACTCCTTGAATAGATCTCCAAGCTCGCATAGCAGCTGCAGCAATTTGAGCATAAACACCTGGATCATATAGTATTTGGGCTGCCAGCGTGGCATAATCACCCTCACCAGTGAGCATGTTTATATCTCTTTCAGGAACCCCTGCCACAGCATTTTTGTGGGCAGTTTCCACAGACAGCTCCTGCCAGGTGGTCTTCCCAAACCAAGTATGAACCACCTTTAAATAGCCTCTTTATACAGGTGGTGACCTCATCAACATCCCAGAGGGATGATAATGGCCCTCCCTTGTCTTGTTTTATCTCTCTCCTTGGCCTCCCTCTGTCTCTTTTTATCTCTACCCATGGTGGGGGTGGAGGTGGGGGCTTCACTGGGAGTGGACCCTTTTCCAAACCTTGTTCTAACTCATCCCCACTTAATTATTCCCCCTCTTATTCTTCTCCATTTCTTTGGGATTCCCGCTCTCTTACTTCCTCCAGGGTTTCCTCCCCATGGGAGATTTGAGCCTTAACCATAGGCTTGGAGGAGCCAAGGCACTCTCTAATTAACTGCCACATTGGAAATGTTCCCTTAGGAAGTGTCTCTAAATCTTCTTGTCTTTCTAAGTCTTTTTTATGTTGTTCCCAATGAGGAACGTTTAAAAAACCTTCTTCCAGAAACCACAGACTCACCTTTAACATGGTTTTCACATAAGTTTTTGCTGTACTATCTTTTATAGCAGTCCCATTGGACTTTAACACATTTTTTATGAATCTAGTCATCTGATTTCTTGATATTTCTGAGCCCATTTTATTTACTTTCGGGCTCCCTTTTTCTATTTTTTATTGTTTATTTTTTAGTTTTCTATTTCTAGTTTTTATTTTTTATATCTTATTTCCCTGATCCCTTAACACTCTGGGCCCAGAGCTTTTTTACCTGCAGTGTTCCTCGGTTGCTCCCCCATGCTGATGAAACTAAAGTGCTGCAGCAAGGTCCCCGTACCGTCCCCGTACAGGCTACCAGTTGCACCATCCAGCGGCGTGAATCATCGGAGGTGGACCGGGAATTAATCACACGTTTAACTTGTTCTTTGTAGTTTCTTTTAATTGTACCAGTTCCTTTTAACTTCTACTACTACTAATGCTACTAACAATTGCTGGCAATTACTAACCATTACTAACTACAATAGCCTAGAAACCAAGAACATTTATACCAATAGTGAGCCAATCAGCAGACAGATTATATAACAGTAGTGGACCAATCAACAGATAAGTTTTGTGTTCATAGATACCATTCCCCATGCAACAGTCCCGCCCATGAGCTTAACAAAGTAGCATGAATGGAACATGATGCATAAGAAATGGCACTCATATATCATCTTGAAAATTACTGAAGCATGCGCACTGTGTTCTTCAGCCACCGCCCTTTGGCTACAAATCAAGCGCCATGGCTACAGACCAAGTGCCATTTCTCTTTAGCCACTTCAGCACACTTTGACTCCCACAATGCCCCTCAACTGACAAGTGGATAGAGAAAATGTGGTGCACAATGGAGTTCTATGCAGCAGTAAAGAAAGATGACATCATGAACTTTGCAGGTAAATGGATGGAACTAGAAGATATTATGTTAAGTGAAGTATCACAGTCCCAGAAAAGCAAAAAACGAATGGTAACCCTCACCTGTGGATGCTAGCTAGCACCAAGTACCTAGTTGTAAGGCAAACTAAGCAACGTTAATGTTATGTTCCTTGTGATCTGAAAACAGCTGTGCTCTTCTATTGTGAATCCCTTAACAGGTTCTAGAATCAAGCTACCATTTATTTTCAGACTTAGGCAGTTTTGGTATATGGGTGGAGGGTATATATGCACAAAATCAAAAGAATGAGGTAAAAAACTAGTTTGTCATGACATTGTGTATAACCACACTATTTATCTTATGGGAGTGCTTCTTAGTATTTCCTATACAAGACTGCTTGAGCTTTTGTCCAAGCCTTTTCTAAAATATTATACAGTAGTTAAAAGTATCAAGCTGCTGTAACTTAGCCTTTCTGGATGCTTAACGACCATACTTAATGGCCATATCAATTTGGCCAAGGGACTTAAAGGATAACTTTGTTCCTTGCCCTCAGGGGTCAGCTAAGTCCCAGGGGACTATGCATGGGGGCATCTCTTAAATTGTCCTGCAAATGTGAATCACCAGTCTACCTGTTCAGGGAGGTCTTGGAGATCCACTAATGGGACTTCAGCCACTGTCCAGTCTATAAAGAGGAAAGTCTCCTCATGCTTCAAAAAGTGAAGCCTGGTCTAGCAGGGCCTGACTTGGATGGAACTGGTAAATGGAAAGCAAAAAGGAGCCAGGGGTTCCCTCCCCTCCTCCAAAACCTGAGTGACCCCTAAGGACCAGATCCTCAACTGACCTTGAGAAAACAAAAACGTTGGTTAATCTGGGCTAACAGTGTGGCCTTAAGCATCCAAAAGGAAAGTATAACCAGAAATAAATAATTAGTAAGGCCTGAGAAATTGTACTTCAGGTATAAAATGAGATCTTAATAAAAAGACAAAAAAGTAAAAAAAAAAAATAAAAATAAACCAGTTGTTTTGTCCATCTTACTGCCAAGTGCAGCTACTCTGAGGCTTCCACTGCTTTTGCCATTCTTCAAAACATGAGACACAACTTTTCAACCTTCCAATATGGACTGAAGACTCATGTCCCTCCAAAAATCCTCCAAACCTTCAGTGCCAGATTGGGACTGCTGAGACACCCAGCTTGTGGACTGAGCTACTACTGGGGTTTCAGCCTCTTCAGAGTCTACACTGGCATTGTTGGACTACCAAAGCTATATCATGGAGGCCATTACAGAGGGATCAAGACAGGATGCAGCTGGCTTACTGGACCTCATTTGGTGACCATGGGAAGGGAAAACCCCAGCACAAGGGCAGAACTGACGGGTTTGGGCTTGCAAGGAGGAACCTTCAAACATGAAATCTTTCAGCCTAATTAAGAAAAAAAATCATAAGCTGAAGATGCTAAAACCTATGATATATATGGCATGCATATATGCATATTTTGGAGTTATGCAAATTGTAAGGAACAACAACAGCAACAACAACAACAAGACTGGGTCAAAGAACTGACTGAAATGGTGAACTTCTGCTTGAAACAATAAACTTCTGCATCAAAAATTTTAAAAGAGACTGAGAAAAAGATGAAAGATATGTTTGGCAGAATGCATGAGCTCTGGGGGGGGGGCAAGGAAGGGAGCACAGGTCAATAATTGATTGGAAATTTTGTATGAAATGCACAAAGCTTTAATAAAAGAGCTTTTTTTCAAAATAGCTTTGAAAAAAAGAAATAAAATGTTGCCATGCCCACAAAATCTATAAAATCCTTATTTCTCACAAGTCCTATCTCTGTCACTAATACATAAAGGATAGCTTTGTTAGAAAGACGCTCAGAACAGTCGCACATTGCTAATCCAACTCCTTCTGTAATGTGACTATTAGCTTACTATAGGAGCCATAATAATTTGAACATTAAAGATCAATTTTCCCTCCACAGCAGGCTATAGAAATAAAACTGAATTGGCCAATGAAAGTTAGAATTAAAAGATAAGCTATTTCAAATATTCCAAAATTCATATTACATACAGAGTAAATGACTGTAGATAGAGAAAACATATAGTCAGTCTGGCTAAAAGGTTTGATAGTGGCGGGGGGCTGGAGAGATGGCTCAATGGTTCAGAGGACTGGTTGCTCTTACAGAGGACTCAAGTTCAGTTCCCAGTATCCACATGGCAACTAACTCCAGTTCCAGGAGATCTAACAGACACTTCAGACTTCTGCAGGCATTGCACAACACCAACGTACTTGCACACATGTGGGGAACGCACCCATCTAATAAAATAAAATAATAAATAAAATATTTCTTAAAGATTTGTTTATACATATGGAAGTGCACCCTTATTTCTTTAGACAATATCGTGTTCTTGATTGTATGTATGTGTGTGTGTGTGCGTGTGTGTGTCTATGTTCTCATATGTGTGTGAGTACAGGTGTGTGCATGCTCAGTACACATGTGGAGATCAAAGGAAAGCCTCCAGTGTCAGTTTTCCCCTTCCACCTTGGTTGAGGTGGCGTCTTCTGCTCACCACTGAAAATGCCAGGCTCTCTACCCTGCGTACTTTGGGGTTTCCTGTCTCTCACCTGGTGTAGGAGTGAGGATTATAGATGTGGCTTGTAGATTATAGACATGAAACCTTACATAGGTTCTGGGGATTTGAACTCAGGTCCTCATGTTTGCATGACAAGTCCTTTTTCCAGTCCTGATCATGTTTTCCCTTTAGATACTAAACCCCCATTATATACACTGTATATAAACCCCTGTTATATATAAACCCCCATTATATATGTTACATATAAACCCCCATTATCTATGTTATATATAAACCCCCATTATATATGTTATATATAAGCCCCCATTATATATGTTATATATAAAACCCCATTATGTTGTCCGTGTAAATGTTGTTACATGCAGAGAACAGAAAAAAAACCTATCAGACTCGGATCACAGTGGCTAAAAATATAAACAAAGTCCAGGAATGTCTTCCTTAATGTCTTTTTTTAAAAAAGATTTGTTTTTAATTATGTATACCAGGGGGTGCACATGAATGCAGGTGTCTGTGGAGACCAGAGAAAGGTGTCTGATCCCCTAGAGCTGGAGTCTCGGGCAGGTAGTTATCAGCCACTGGACATGCATTCTGGGAACTGATCTCAGGTGCTCTACAAGAGCAGCGAGCACTCTTAACCACTGAGCCATCTATCTCTCCAGCCCCTTTCTCAAGGGCTTTAACAACTGATTCCCCTGCAGACTTCCCTCCTGCCTGCTCCCTGCCACGAGACATAGAGCAGCATTTGGCGACATGGAACCTGTGCAAAATCTCTGCAAAAGCCTCACCTGGCTCGGGATCCTGTCACCTGATAATGGAGTTGGAATGTTGCAGATGAAGAATTAAATTATCTTGGACGATCTTTAGTTCCCACCATAACCATTTATCAGCCACCTCTGTGTCTGCCCTGACATCATGTTAACTATCAAGTAAAATCTTTGGAATGCATTCAGATTGTCATCAGAGAGCCTCTGAGGCCTTGAGCTCTTCTGTAACCCATCACATGATGTCCCCACCAATGTATTCGGTAGATAATACATTGACTTACAAGTGTCATTTGTTCTGTGACTAAGAAGTTACCGTAACCTCTTCTGTGGTGGAACAGGGAAGCTCACATTCGGCTGTTGTTCTCTTGGAGCTCGAACTGTTTTGTTTCAACAGATTCCATTTAGGACATTTCAAGAGATTTTGTTGTTGCTGTTGTTGTTAAATATGTTTTATTAATTATTATTATTATTATTGGGTTTTTTGACCCAGGGTCTCCCTTTAGCCCCAGCTGGCTTGGAACACACTATGTAGACCATGCTGCCCTTGAACTCACAGGGATCTGCCTGCCTCTGCCTCCTGAATGCTGGGCATTAAAGGCATGAACCACCACACCCAGTCCTTTATTTAATATTATTATTTTTTAAAAGCCAATTTTTTATTGAAGCTTTGTGAATTTCATACAGAATTTCAAATCAAATATAGACCCATGCCCTCCTCCCTGCCCCTTACCCCACCAGAGCTCATGCATTCTGCCAAATATTTTTTTCATCTTTTTCTCAGTCTCTGTCAAAATTCTCAGTGCAGAAGTTTACTGTTTCGAGCAGAAGTTCACTGTTTCAGTCAGTTCTTTGACACAGTCTTGTTGTTGTTTGTTATTCCTTCCAATATGCATTTTTTTATCCCATGTTCCCCACCCTATCCCTCCACCCCACCAGAACTCATGCATTCTGCCAAACATGTTTTTCATCTCTTTCTCAGTCTTTCTCAATATTCTCCACGTGGAAGTTGACTGTTTTGAGCAGAAGTTCACTGTTTCAGTCAGTTCTTTGATGCAGTCCTTTCTGTTGTTGTTGTTGTTGTTGTTGTTTCCAATATGCATCACTCCCAACTGCTTGTACAAAAGCTCAAGGGGCCGTGCACAAGAAATACTTACACCTAGGTAATTGGCACTAGCATCCACAGATGAGGGATACCATTCGTCCTTTGTTTTTCTGGGACTGTGTGACTTCACTCAGCATGACTAGCTCCAGCCATTTTCCTGCAAAGCTCATGATGTCAACTTTCTTTACTGCTGCATAGAACTCCATTGTGTAGATGTACCACATTTTCTCTATCCACTCATCAGTTGAGGGGCATTTGGGTTGGTTCCAGCTCCTTGCTATTGTGAAGAGAGCTGAAATAAACATGGCCGTGCATGTATCTCTGCAGTGGGGTGAGACTTGAGGGTACATGCC